>JAAAKE020106131.1:0-38279 GCA_010014785.2 Anisolabis maritima
TGGCCAAAACATTAAAAATTACCCAAATAAATTTACTAAAAAAAATGTGAATTTAATAATGATCACATGTGTTAATGGTTTAATTCATATTGGAAATTTGCTTATGTTTTAATGGATAAGAACACTGTATAATACTGGAACATTGTTTACACTTAAATAAATACATTGGCGCCAGTAGAAAACAAGCTTACAGGAAAGGGTATATATACCCATTTTTTCATTTGCTCAAATGCCTTTTCCACAGGCACTAACATATCTATTTAACTGTAAATAATACTTTAAACCTTGCACATTGGTCTTATATTTAAAAAAAAATAAGCAATGGATGAGCTCTAATTTTATTTTATAGAAACAAATAGGATGAAATTAGCCTTTTTAATAGACATAATGCAGCTTATTTTTCGATTATTTACAGTAATGATACCAAATTTAAATTTTTTCTATTTTTTTTTTACAATCGATTCTTTAAAAAAAATTATTTTAAGAATATTAGTTTTATTTTTGGGTATCTTGACATACTTTCTCTATAAGTAGGTTGGAAATTCATTATTCAAGCCCTGTATATTTCGGTACTCTTATAAACATACTCCAAAACTTGCATTATCAGCATTTTATATTTAAAATTTGAAAATTAAGGGGTGGATTTTATTCTATCTTATGATATATATATTATATAAAGAGATGAACGGTCGCTTTCTTCAAGCAGTTTATTACAATAATTTAAAAAATTTATTCTGCGTTCCCCTTATTTTTATTTATACCAAAAACAAGGAGCTTCGTCCCAGCCGATGCTTATGCAATTTTTTTATGCCTAAATTTTTCATTTTTACTGTTTTTTAATATAGAAAACTAACATCTATTTTATCCAAAAGAAGAATAGCCATAATAGATTTATTATATGGCCTTCCTAAAATTAAAAATTATAATTTTAATTAGATAGAAAATAAATTTACTTTTTATTATATATAAATTATAAATTTTATTTAGATCTAATATTAATTTATCATGTCAAAACGAACCATAGCGTTTACTTTTGGAAGAACCATGTTGGCTCTTTTTTAGAGCCTCTTTAAGCTTGACGCCCTGTGCGGTCAGCGCCCCCTCCCTCTAAATCAACCCTAAAGAAAACAAATAATCAAGATCATTCTATCAGCTACCACACCTATTATATCTTTTTTGACAAAAAAATAGTTTCAATCAAGACAGAGAAACATTTTTAAAAATTATTATTTTTTATTTATTTTCAAAATTTCTTTTATATTATTATTTCGACTTTGGCATCCAAAGGCTTTCTTTGCTGCCTAGTTCTTTTGTTCTTTCCTCATCGGGCTTCAAACAGCAACTTGCTACCGAACAAATAAATTTCTTTTATATTGAAATTTCTATTAAAGGATAATATTATGTAGTTATGTATATCTTGTTGATACAACAGGTTCTTAATGCAGCATATAATTCATATTTTCAAATAATGATTTGTACAAATTGTTTCTTTTTTTAGTCTATTTATGTCAGTTTGTCCTCTATCTAATAAGCATTCCTTTGTCTCTTATTTGTATGAATTCTTAATTTTAAAATACCCTATGTTTTGTTAATAAACTTGAAATCAAAGTTCACTGATAGTATATTTTCACTTGTTACTCTATCCCAAAGTTTTCATCCCATCTCCATAAGATTTTATATTTAGGTTTATTTATTGATAAACTTTGAAATCATACACAAATAATGATCATTAGTAAATCTGAGTAAATAGAATACTTTGGAAAAAATCCTAAAGAAATGTATAAATATTTGGAATGAACCTCAATATATATATATATATATATATATATATATATATTCATACATATAGTATCTTTTGGTTTAATATTATAAGACCAAGATAAAACCAAATTTTTCTCTATTCAAACGACAGATCAGATAAATTTTTTCTAACTAAAAGATTAATTAAATATTGGTTTTAAAAGGCGACCTGTTTTGTTCTTGACTGTTCATATTTGTTATTATCCCGACTGCTGTATTTTATTCCTTTTCCTCTTTGAATTTTGGTAAGATCAAACAAAATTTTGAAATGGAAATAGTTGGTTGAACAACAAAATAGAAAAAATTTGTACTGTGAAAATTATTATATCATGTCTAGGTTTGAAATTAAATCTGGCAAGTCTAATTAAACAGAAATTTAACTATCCCTAGTCTTAATTTGTCGTTTGAATAAAGAAAAAAATATTTCTGACAATTTTTTAAAATAAAGGCGATGAAAAGGAAAGCAACAAATTTTTACAAATTAGCTTTTTTGTAGTAGTTTTATTGCACCTTAAAAATTTTTCAAAATCTCTATTCAATTTAACAAAATTCTCTCAGAAATAATTTCATCAGAGTCTGGATTTTTATGTCTAAGGGAAATATTTAAATATTTAATTTGTAAGAATACTTTTTTTTAGAACTGCAATTTTTTAAAAATTACTTTTACAAATAACAAAATAAAACTAAGACTAATTGTATTGTAGATTGTTAGTTAAATGATGTCTGATATGAGTGCCAAAATTAGTTTATAATATAATTTTTATGGCACATGAAAACTTATAAATTTTTCAACTTTTTAAATATTTTTGGACTGAAATATAATGGGGAGGGATGGGTCTAAGATAGATATAGCAAAAGGTAAAATTCAGCAATTAAAAACTAGGTCTTAACCGTAAAAAGAAGTGGCAGTTTAAATATGTTGTCAAAATTAGCAGTCTTATTTATAAAATCTTTTATAATTTGGTCAAAATTGGAAAAACTTTGAAATGCATACTATAATTTGGTAGAGAGGCATTTTGTCCAAATATTTGGCACGCAGATAAAATTAACCACTATATTCCCATAGCCATATAAAATAATTAAATAGTTAATTTTCTTTATTCCAAAAATAAAATAGAGAAAATTGATAATGTGTTGTTTAATACCTAGTACGCCTAACAGCTTGAGTCCTAAAAAAAAAAGTAGTCATGTCTGTATAGTAAAACAAGATTAAGGTTAAGGTGGAGAAGGTACAAAAGCTATTACTTCTCATTACTGCCTATAAAGTGACGGCAATCAATATATTAGGTTGGGGAAAAAGAAATCCATTATTTTTTCGCTAGATGGCTCTAGTGATATATATATCTCGTGAGGTATTGATCGCATAGGTTCATACTTATACTCGGGAAAGTTGCATTCTGTACAGTTTTGTGATTGATCGATTCCGTTGCGACATTTAGCGCGTAAAAGATGGACTTCAACAAAGAGAAAATTCTGTATATTTTACAATTTTGTTTCGATAAAGGCGAAAATGCAAGCCAGGCTGCTGAAATTGTGAATGGTGTTTATGGTCCCGATACTGACACATACACACACACAATCGCTCACATACACAGGTGGCCCTCAGACGATTTCGTCTATCTCCACCCTCCGATACTGTCACAGAAAGAAACTCGATGTTTGGGCTCCACACGAATTCACGCAAAAAAAAACATGATGGACCGAGTTTCCATCTGCGAACCCTTGGTCAAACGAAGCCAAATCGATCCATTTCTGAAACTGATGGTGACTGGAGATGAGAAATGGGTTATATACAACAATATTGTGCAAAAACGATCGTGGTCAAAGCGCGGGGAAACGGCTCAAACGGTGGCCAAACCAGGAATCATCCACTATGAGCTGCTTCCATATGGCCAAACACTATATTCGGACCTCTACTGTCAACAATTGCACCGTTTGAAGCTAACAATCGACCAGAAGCGGCTAGAATTGGTAAACAGGAGAGGAGTTGTGTTCCATCAGGACAACGCCAGGCCACATACGTTTATAGTGACTCGCCAGAAACTCCGGAAGCTTGGTTGGGAAGTTTTGATGCATCCACCTTACCGGACCTGGCACCAAGCACCAATTACCATATTTTTTTGTCTTTGCAAAATTTCCTTGGTGAGAAGAAGAAATTGTCCTCAAGAGAAGATTGTGAAAATCGCTTGGTCGAGTTTTTTGCCAATAAGGACCAGGGCTTCTATAAAAGAGGGATCATGAAATTACCTTTAAAGTGGCGACAAATTGTAGAACAAAACTGTGCATATTTGACCCAAATCGAACAATCCTAACTATGTTAAATAAAGCCTTGAAATAAACGAAAAAATTATGGATTTCTTTATCCCCTATCCTAATATTAGGCCCAGTCTCAAAGAAACTTTAACAGAGGTTTATAGAAATATGGAACTTATCCATAGCCCATGGCACCCCCCCCCTCCCCATCACCTCTACCACAAAAAATTTTCAGTATACTTGCCCTATTGAAAGTTAATATCTAAATTTATTAAATTTATTCCCGAGAGGAACCTAAAATTCTTTGATAAAACCAGTGTTTAAACTGGAACTGAACAGAAAAAAAGTTTTGTTGGAAAGAAAAGCATAACTAAATAGAAAAATAATTTTCTCTTTCGAGATTCATTATTAACTCGTTCGGTTAGAGCATGTCGGACTGAGAACCGAAAACACTGTTACAATTGGCGAAATAAAAACCAGAATCAAACCGATTTTTTTCTTTACTCTGAACCAGAATAAAAAACGCAATGAAAAAAGTAACTAAACTTCACATCCAAATTTTACTTTCATATAGAGCTATTTTTATTTTTTTAACAAGATATCAAACCCACAAAATTCATATATATGTTTCTGACACGTCATAGGTTCCCATCCATTGATTTATGTATAGTTATTCTTAAATTTTAAATTTACTCCTTTTAAATATTGATATTACAATTCATTTAACTAACAATCTTATCTTTTTATTATAAAATCATTATAACTCTAATAATTTTCATAAATATCTAGACTCTGCACATCAACTATACCGTTTTTTTCCTTTTCAACGATTTGACGAATAAATAAATAATAAGAAAAAACTTTATGAATATTGATGTTATATAAACTAATGAAATCCCAGAGAAGGGGGGGATAAAAAAAAAGGTTGAGGGATTTCGTACTTGTTTAAATTTTGAAAAATAAATGTTTGGATTTTATGGAGGGGGGAGAGGAAAGATGAAAATTGGAATGAAATAATGGAGATTCTGGCAAAATAGTGGGTATTTCTGGAGGATTTTGGCTACATGGATGCCTTGGCAGGAGGCTGGCGGCGGCGGAGGCGGCAAGGCGCAAACCGGAGGCGGCGGGTCCGGTGCAGGCGGAACAGCGAACGCAACTTCTGGCAGCGCTTCCGAAGCCAAAGAGCCAAGGGTCGGTATTCATAATAGGAATTGACAAAAAATAACAATAAAACATTCTATCTGATCCGAGTTTGATTGATTGGAAAAAGCACATATTCACGCATTTTGTACTTGTTAACTCGCACTAATTCTTCATTTACCACTAAATGGATGAATGGTAAATGCTTCTATTTCTTTTCACACCGGATTTTAGTTCTTGACTACTTTCAACTAATATTTGAAAATAATTTAAAGTTTTGCATCTCTATCTAACCTGGATATCAGAAACTCACTAGCATCATTCTAATTTTTCTTAACCTACTATGCGACAAAACTTTGAAATTCTTTCCTAGCTATTTAAAATTAATTGAAATTGAGCATATAGAGAAAAAAATTTCAATCCATTTTTGTACACGTCCTAAAATTTGGTTCTATAAAGTGAGGTGCGCCTCAATTTTGTAATCCTTTCGCAGGGTCTAGAAACTTCTGATTCAGTGAAACTACGAAGCCTGTTGAAGTTAGAACCGACAGCTCAATCGTAATCTTTAAATTTAGACTATAAAACATTAATTTTGAGTAGATCTGGTTAAGTTGTATGGAATGGAATTTGAAAATAAACAATTTCAAAACAATCATGGCTTTTCGTCAAAAAACCAAATAGAAATACAAAAGTCATTTACTGTTGGAAAAAGCTCAACAGTAATCCGCTCATATCATAACTTGATCGTAGCTTCACAGAGTCAAAAGTTTTACCGAGTGAGTTTCCAGACCCTCTCTGCGAATATAGTATATTTATTCATGATATCTGTCTATCTAAACCATCGAAACAAACATCTATATTTTTTGTTTCATAATGAAATTACAACATAGGATGTACGACAAAAATTTTTGATCTTCAAAAGAAAAATTAAATTTGCCTTCAAAATACCAATTACTCCTATTAAGTATGGACATAATGTATTGTAACATCACTGAAAAAACATGGAGATGTTAGAAAGATCCAAAGACACTGTGAATTCCAAAAATTAACAACGTCTGGAGTAGAGATTTTATTTTATTTCTTTTGAATTGGTCAAAGGAGGGAATAAAATTATATTTATATATATATATATAGAAATGTATAGAAAGACGGGAAATTACCCAGTAAGGTAGCCTCTATCGAAATAAAACTCCCAAAATATGAAACTTTTCGGCTTTAATTAAATAAAACTAAATCATTTTGGGAATTTTATTTCGATAGAGGTAACAAAATGTGAGACGTTTCCTGTTTACCTCTTTTCACACATTTATGATCTATGGACAGCTACCTAATTCATCTTGGAGAATTATATACATATAAATTAAGGAGTCTACGTAGCTAATAAGTCTTGACATCAAACTTGGGATCAAAATCATCGATCTGCGCCACAAAAACTTCTATGAGGGTATGGTACGAAGTTCACTCTTTGTGATTACAGCTACTCAACCCTATCTATTTATGAGAATCTGTTTAAATCATTCTACCACATCTCGAGACCACCACAAAAAATGGCGGTATCTGACTTGAGAATACATTACAATCTTCTTCTTTCCTAGACTTGACTCTGGAGTAAATTATGGATACAACAGAAAATCATAACAAGACGGCTTTTCAGACAACCTGGAGTTATTTCGGGTGAGGAAAGGGTAAATACTGGCATGGGGATAGCAGAAGACAAGAAATGCAAGGCTTAGCTCGGGTAACTCGTACTCATCATACACACTCACCATCTCTGAACCCCTCATTATTTTGGATACATTACAATAAATGCCCAATATTTTAAATATTAAAATTATTATATATATAACATTGTTTAAAATGGAAATTGTTTTTTTTTTTTTTTTTAAGTCTTTCGGCATTTGAGACCAATTAGACACTGTTCTTATTTATTTAAATTGGAGGCCAATATAATTTAAATAAATTTGGGAAACGGACCATTGACCTTTGGTACATGAAGCCAGACCTCTAGCTCTGCACCAAGGGACAGGGCGAAATTGGTTTATATAAAATTAAAAACTAAAAATTAATACATTACAACAGAGATACCCAACTTTAAGGTGAAGAGAAAGCTGTAATTATTAAAAACCTCACTATTCATAATGGACCCTTTGAAAATAAATTGTATCCGATTAATATTTTTAGTAAAAATAAAATTACTAAACATTTATTTTATTTCGCTAACTCTTAGTTTTATTATCAGACTTAGAACTATTATAAAGAAAAAAATAACTCCATTTCGAGTGATCATTGATCAACAAGTTATCGCCGAAGTACTCAAAATTTTTTGTAAAGTTTCGGTTTTCAGGCCAATAACGGATTTTTCGGTTCATTTCCGGTTCGATTTCCACTTCCTTGACTCTTAACACTTGGGTGCGTCTAGACTCGCTCCATCTCTCTTTGTATTCACATTATTATGTTAGGAAGAGAGAAAAAGAACAAATGGAGTTTTCCGGCCAATATCATTTATTTGAACAAGAGCGACGTTTCGGTCCTTGTATAACTTTTTCGGTTGGGACAATAAATGTCGCAAAGCTTTTCAATTTATATTTTTCTTAGGTATTGAGTAATAATGAAATTATTTTTATTTGTAATTTGTTAAAAAAAAAGTAAAATTATATAAATATATATACTAGCCAGGATCGGAGTTTTGCGGAGACTTAGGCCCCCTGTATAGCTTTTTTGGAATTTTTTCTGACTTTTATTTGTATTTCTAGCTCCTCATATTGTAAAAACACGAGTGTAAAGTGTAAAGTCTCTTTTGACGTAGATTCTTGACCTGGGGTAATCTTAGCAAATGATGACACTAGATACACCTGCCTATCTTTGACTTACACAAATTTTAAAGATTTTTTTATTTTTTACACTATTGTTTTATAATCTTTTACACTTATCCGAATTTATATATTGTTCTATTAAAGGGGTCCCGGATGATAAAAGTTTGATTAGCTCTGGTTTATGAAAATGTCTAGAAATATAAGTTTTCAAAGGATCTCCATTCCACCCCCCATTGACTTCAAAAATTATATTTAACAAATTCATCTGGGTTTATGTGAGACTGTAGACACTTAACTGGCCGATTAAAGGATTGAGATAAAAATTTTTATAATGTTTTATAATCACAGCATATTTTTGACAAAATCAATAACATATACATCAAGATTATTCCAATTATTGGAAAGAAAAATAAAAATTGATTCTATATTACATGACAGAAACCTATGATTAAAAAAAGAAAAATTTTAATTAGAAATATCTAAAACTCATAAATTAATATACTATAATAAATAAGCATTTCGATATCTTAACTTTGATTTATTACATTTCGGCCATTCATTCTATAACTAAAATCACAATGCTTTTTACTGTCTATCTGTTGATCAAAAGCAAGAATTACTATTTCCCAAAGCAACTGTATGATAGGATTATATCTGACTGTGAATACCTTTGTTCGACCCTCTTCAAATGAGGCGAAGGGTGGCTAAGTGGTTAAAGCTTCGGATCACGGACCTGAATTTGCAATTCGGTTTCTAGTCAAACTTGCCGCAAGAAATTTTCAGTCTCCTCCTGGGGTAGGAAAGTGGGAGATAATTTCACTCTCAGTAACACACAGAAAGAGCCCGATTTGTGTTGCCTAAGTGCCTATGGAACGAGAAATCTGTCTATAAAATTGAATAGATCCCAAAGAAATTTATGCGAAGGGATTTTGCACCTACGATACTAAGTTTTTAATGGAATCCATGAAGTGTTTTATTTATATTTTTCAACAAAATAAAGTTGGTTGTTTAAAATAAAATTCTTTAATTTATTTAACTCCTCTGGTTCAAATTAGTCGTCTTAAAAATAATGACTTAAAAAATTGGAAATATGACAACTAATTTCGAACAGAAGGGGTATTAGCAAATATGAATATTTTGGAATATTTTTTGTTCTCTAGCATTTGACATAATATTCATATTTCTATTTTTCCCTTACCAGTGCTATATATGAAATATATAATAAGATTTGAAAAAATATCACGTTAAAAATTTTCAACAGAATAGTATAAAAAATAGTAGTGTGTATTTGAAAACAAAATATCTTTAAAAAGTTACAAACTGTCAGATTCTGTTTAAGCTACCATATATGTATCAAGAGAGCAATGGTGATAAAATCGATAAGTATGAAATACTTTAAAAGGTTTTTATCTCTTCAAAAATCAGTACATTTTTTTTATCCCTAAATTTGGTAATTTTAATTAATTTATAACAAAAGCAAAGGTTTGAATTGTTTGAAAGATTTTTTCTAAAATCACAAAAATATTTCAAAATTATGCTGCTCTTGTCCAAAATTCATATTTAGCAAAAACATTTAATTCTCTTTTTCTTGTAAGGAATATTAGACAAAATATGGGTATAAATAAATTAAGACATAGTAGAGCTCCTCTAAACGAAAGCCTAGTCATTTCTTGGGTGAATTAGCAATGGTTTGATATAAAAATTTAAAATTTGGTGTGAAAACAACACATCATGCAACATTTTTTGTCAACATATTATTTTTTCTTTCTGATAGATATGATAGTATATCATCACCCAAGATGATTAATAATCTTAAAGCATATCTAATTTATTATATGAACAGAAAACTTAATCAAAATCGTTAGTGGTTTAGGGGAAAAAAACAAAAACCTAAAAAATAGAATAGAGTGGGTTCCATTTGGGAGGAGGGGTTTAATACAATTCACAGATCATCTAAAAAATAATTGTTATATAAATTTTAATCAAATTCGTTAGAGCTAATTTGGAGAAAATTAAAAAGTACATTAGTACTAGTACTCTTTGGCCGATTTTATTGAAAAGCATCGAATCGATATGGGTATCTTGCCTAAATACAATATCATATACAATTCTTCGAGACCCACTTTTTTTAGACCCAGGCAACCTCAAAACGTTGAAAACCCGACATCGAATTTTTTATCATCTCAATACTTCCCTTCTATATATTACATATATAGGTAAGAAAAAGTAAAAAATGGCACTTAGCGGGTAGATCTTCGAATTACACTCTTCAGTTATCAACTTTCTTTTCTTTTCTTCATCATTTCTTGTTGAATTCTGGCCTGAAATAGCCCATAAAGTTATGGGAAGGGAGACTTATAATTTCTTTACAGAAAATGAGAAAAAAAAATTTTTAAACCTCAATATTTAATTAGAGCAAATTAATTATTGAAATGAAAATAAAATTTTAATTTATATATATAGCTAAAGAGTGTGTGGGGGAGGAGGAAGGGAGAGAAAGACTGGTATGCAAAAGAAAGAGTAATAGCATTCTTATCTAGAATATTTCGTGATCGACTTTCATATAATCACCAGATGTAAACGCCTGAATATAACCATTCCATCTCAAAGATGAATTGAAAATCATCAGTAACTAGTCTATGGCCAGCCAGGTAGTGTAAGAAGAGAGAGAAAAAAAATGAATTATCAGGCCAATTTCATTTATTCAGAAAAGAGGGAGGTCCAAAAAATGATGGAAAAGGTAGCAGTAGTAGTTCGGTTAGAAAAAGTTTGCAATAAAAATATATTCAAGAGAGTAAAAGAAAAAACGTAGTTATCAAGCCAATTTCATTTTTTCGATAAAAGAGCGACGTTTCTGTCCCAAACTTAACTTTTTTTGAATAAATGAAAATGGCCTGTTAACTCCGTTTTTTTTTTCTCTCTTTCTGAAAATATTTAATTACAAACTTTTAGTAATCGCACTACTTTGTTTAGCTTTTTCATCTATTCCATCTTTTTTTTGAACTCAGACGGGCGTTGTGTTTGGATTATTCCTACAAGACTCATAAAAACAAAAATCTTCATCTGACTAAGAGCATATCGCACAACTTTCTCCTACCCAATTAGGCAACAGAATAATGTGACCTCTTGTCACACCAGATTTTTCTGTGTCGATAAATTTTTTCTTATTGGTAAAATATCAGTTCCCAATATCTAAATAATGGTATCACCAATTTTTTCATAACATATTTGTCCCAAAGAAATTTTTTTTAAGTCTTCGGCATCTGAGGCCATTTAAACTTTAAACAGATTATCAAAATATTTATTTATTTACATCAATTGGTATCCAATTAATTTAAATAAATTTTCATCGGGCTGCCTGACATCCGAACCCACAACCCTTGGCTTTTAAGGTTATCAACATAGACAATGTCCGTATCTTTAATCTCTAGGGAGAGGTAACATTGTTAATTTTGATAAGCAGGCAGATTGATGAAAATTTATTTAAATCAATTTGATACCAATTGATGTAAATAAATAAATATTTTGATAATCTGTATCGTAATAAATATATACATTTATCGTTTAAAAGTCTAAATGGTCTCAGATGTCAAAGACTTAACAAACTTCTCGGGCATGGGGAGGGGGGGAGGGGGAGGGGAAAAGAAGAAAATATTATAATTATGAAAAAAATTAAATTGACAATTGATTATTATTTGTTTATTATCAAATAGGAATTAAAAATATATTTTGTTACCATGGTAACGAGTTATCTTTTAAATGGGATTTTAAAAATCCTAAATTGAAGGCCCCTCTATTTTGAGTTGTAAAATGATTATTACACCTTAAAGATTATCTAATTTATTATATGTAAACCCCTTTAATTTAAATCGTCAGAATAATTGTAGAGAAATTCTTAAAAAAAAAAAAAAATGTGTAAAGTGATCCCCAAACAAATTTTTTAGGTGGGAGAGAGAATAAGGGTTAATACATTTCACAGATCATCTAAAAAATAATTGATATATGAATTTTAATCAAAATCTTGGAACAAAATATCTCAAAAACAAAAATAACAATTTATCTAAATTGTTAGCCAATCTAATTTTACTCCCGGGTCATCTATCTAATCTATTATTTTCTCTTAGCTTTCTATGTAATATATAGTGAGAAAGTATTGCGTTTGTAAAAGAAATCTATATCGAGATTTTATCGGAAATATACATTGTGAGTCTAAAAAAAATGAGTGTCGCAAAAAGGTGTGTCTGTGTGTGTGTGGTCTGTGAACAAGATTTCTCAAAAATGAAAAGCTGCTCGAAACTTTTTAAATTGAGTTAGGTACCCATGTCGCTAGTGCCTCGAAGCTTTTTCAATAAAATCGTTCAGAGTACTAGTACTTTACTGATGTACTTTTTTAGTACAGGAAAAGGCAGAATTAGAAATAAGGCAGTCTTTGGATGCTCATTAAAAACTCAAAATTGAGGCATTTTAAAAGAGGTTTACTTGTTCATTTTTAATTCAATTTGATAGTGCAATTTAAGCTCAAAGATGGCCACACCTATATGAAATACAACTATAAATTTGGACTGAAGAAAAACTAGTAAACGTTCGAAAGGTCTAAATTTTGAATTTTTATTGAGCATCCAAAGGTTGCCCTATTGATGATCCTTCCTTCTCTTTTTTAATTCTAACACTTTCAAAATAATCCCTCTCAATAATATTCTCCTAGTAACCTACACCTTCTCAAATGTGACATCCTTGTTAGCATATATTAAGTTGGTTGAAAGGGTCTTAGTAAATATATATAAGATTATAATCTTAATATCGGTATCTACACTTTAATATTCACCTTAATGAGGTTTACTACCCGCATATTTTTTTTTTTTTTTTACACTCCCCTATCCATTATGCAGGCAGTACAGCTCCCCTCAAAAGTTGTGGTACATCCCAAGACTCGAAAAGTGCAAGGAAAAATATACATGTATGGATCTGTAAAAATATTTATTTTCTATTTTATGTTAGAATCTCTGCAACAAAATGCATCAAACTTAAATCTTTTGTTGAATATTGTTAAACAGAAGCTTAAGGAAGTGCAACTTGAAAATAATTTTCACAATAATCCATTAATTAGCTCTTTTTTTTATGAAAGTTATTTTAGTTAATTTATTCCCATATTTAAGTGTACATTTGATTCTGTGTGCAATAACAGTTAAACTTTTGAAAAATTCCATCGTTGTTTTATTATTATAAATATGATAAAAAGACTTGACTTTGATGGTAGGTGATAAGATCTTTTTGCACTCTACTATCACTGCACTGTTAATGAACGAAATTAATAAATAAAAATTTTGATTGACAAATTTTCTCTGAACTGCAAAAAGATAATCGTCATCATCAAATAATTTTTACAGTCAAAGATCTCCAGGAATTTCTTGCTGTTTGACTTTTTAGCGCCTATATAGGAAGATAATCAATTCCGAAATTGATTGGGCAACTCGTGTCTATCACTCTTGCTGAGGTTTAAGAATTTCTTCAATCTCTTGTAACCAGGTTTAAGGCAACTTTTTTCTTCATGAACAAAAACTATATTGCTTAGCAGTCAAATTGCACCTTTTATTGACCAGAATCTTAGCGATTCTCTGCAGAGGGCTAAAGGAGAAACACATTATTACGCCATTCCTTCTGGTTTTCGGAGAACTTCTGAAACATCAAAAGGACTTAGTTTACTTTCTATTCGGGGTTTTTTTAATCATATCCTAACAGACCTTCGAAACCTGTACAGATCATGACCAGCCAATATGTACCTTAGTGAGGTTTACTACCCGCACTTTTTGTTTTTTTTTTACTGCGATGAGCAATTATTCCCTATCCATTATGCAGGCAGTACAGCTCCCCTCAAGAGTTGTGGTACGATGTATTTATATGCTTGGTCGATCGAGCCAATGATCTCAGATACTGGACGTGGTAATGCTCTCGCCCTGAAATAAAATTACGGCACTATACTAAAACAACCTTTAAAAAAATGTCCAATTTTGATCTATTTTTAAAAGAGAGACGAAAAACTAAAAATTTGCTCACTATTTAATAAAAAAAACTTGGTCTACTTCAAGCTAAAGATATATCAATTAAAACCAGAGAAGTTAAACGAGATTTTATGAATAATTTATATAACGGTTTGCCAATTTTGAAAGGTGGTATCTCAGCTAAAACCCAAAAAGGGACATATGTAAAATACTATTCTATTCTATCAATAGGTGTACTTTGTAATGCAAAAAATATTTCAAATCGGGTTGTAACAATTGAAAAAGTTCCCTTGTAAGATGGCAGTGGCGTAACCACAATTCTTGTTTGGGGGAGGGGATATAAAATTAATTTCTTATCTGATTTTTAGTTTTTTTTTTATATGGTTCCCTACTAGAATTTCTATTTAAATTTATTATTTTGATCATTTTTTTTTTCGTTTTTGTTTTGTGTTAATTTTTTTTGGAATCGCTCAGGACCCTGTTCCATCTGTAACGTCACTGGTAAACCAGATTAATTAAATTAACAATTAAATCTCGTTTATTAATAAACATGGGAATTTTTTTTTCTCTCCGGCATTTGAGGCCATATATAGACTTTAAACAATCACACTTAGATTATATACTATACTTGTTTGCCAGACCCATTTATTTATATCAATTAGTAACCAATTGATTTAAATAAATATTCGGACTGACTGGGATCAGATTTCATACCCCTTGGCTTTGAAGGTTTTCACTACTAACAAGGTCAATATCTTTCATTTCGTGGCCACTGGGGGGGTGAATAAACAGGAATTTTTTTAGTCTTTTTCGGCATCTGAGGCCATTTTAATTCGTTTGGTAGCCAATATAATTTAAATAAATTTTTCTCTCAGAACACGAAGCGAACCACTGATAAACCGGAATTAAAAATATTTATAATTTGTTACTATAATAATTTTGCCCTATCTTTTCAATGGGAATTGCCGGCGGGCTGGGGAGAAGAACTCCAAAATGTTTCTTGTCAAGCAAGGCCAAGCAGCGCTGAATCTCGGATGGGTGGCCTCCAGGAACAAGGCTGTTGAATGCATGCCGGAAGCCACATTTATTTAAATTTTTAAAACTACATATAGAAAATCTGGAAACCATAAATGGCTTCTTTAGTCAAAAAAGAGAATAAATAAAAATAAAAAAAAAAAAAAAAAAAAAATAGAATTCTTAAAATCGTAAATTGAGAGCCCCTTCAAAATTTTGAGTTGGAAAATGATTAATACATCTTAAAGATTGTCTAACTTATTAGATGTAGAGTCAATTTAATCAAAACTGTTAGAATAGTTTAAGAGAAAATCACAAAATCGTAAAAGAGTAAAGTCGACCCAAACAATTTTGGGAGGGATAAGGGTTAAATTATTTCAAAGAATAATAAATAAATGATAAATGAATTTTAATCAAAATCGTTAGAGCGAAATTTGAAAAAATCGAAAAAAGTACATGAGTAAAGTACAAGTATATATTGACCGATTTTATGCAAAAAACTTCGAGGTGCATGTGGGTACCTAGCTCAAATATAAAATTTACTCTCGAGAAGCTTTTCGTTTTCGTTCACAGACAGACCATTTTGCGAGACCCATTTTTTTTAAAGGCTCAACATAGATTTTTTTTTGCCATAGGAATACTTACTTGCTCATTATATATATAGGTAAGAGAAAATAAAAGCATCCCCATTTCACTGTATAACAAATAATTCTCGTAAAGAAAGAGGTAGAGAAATGTTTCATATAATGGCATTAGAAAGAGAGCGGAGTTCCATAATCATTAAATTAATATCTCTATATTTATAAGTCTGAAACTATTATAGAAATCTACCCTTTGGGATATTGTACATTTGTTAAAAAAAATATAGAATTTGCTAAAAAAAAAAAAAAAGAATCAACAATGAAGTTCCCAACTTTCAGGATTTATATTCAACCCTGTCATTGGTAAATTATTGATTTGGGATTTTATACCTCGAAAATTTATTTTTCCTGAAGGGGTGTGCAAGAAATTTTCAATCCTTCAAAGCACATGAAGATTTCTCGGTTTAAGAATCTTTTCCCATGTAAACCTTTTTTTTCTAAGTAATTTTTTCCTAAACGAACAAGCGTAATAAAAATTATTTAAATCAATTTGATAGAAATGTCTCAATAATTGTAATAATAAATAAAAATAAAATTTAAATGTTATAATGCCAAAAAAAACTTTAATAAAGTCAATTTTGGTTCCATAAGAGCAGAATGATTAAACTGTACCAACCAATTTCATTAAAAAACGTTTTTCTTCATATTTTCTATGAAAATTAATATATATTTTTATTTTAATTGTACGAATATTTTATTTTTTGCTCTATTCAGCATAAATATCAATAATCATAGAAAAAAAATTAAAAGTCAATTATTTTAATATAGATTCTTACAAAATATTTCTTAATTAGGGGAAAGGCACATAAATGAAAAATAAAATTTTATAATGCAAAATTTTTATATGTAGAGGAAATAATGATACATTGTTTTCTAGTTATAAATAAAATAAACAGATTCACAATAATTTTTACTTTTTTAAATCTCGTTTTAATTGACTTTTCAGCCTTTGAGTAAAGTAGAACTATAAAAATTTAATTTTTTTTCTCTACAAAAATATAAACTTGTCATCAAATTAAAAGTGGGTGGATAATCCCAAAAATAAAAAAAATTTCCCCAAGTATTTACATTTTAAACATTCACAAAATTTTTCTAAAATTGAAATTAAAATGACATTTTTTATTTTTATTCAAATATCATGAATGGGAGAGAGGAGTTTGGAGGATGTGGTTATAGTTAGGGGGGTGAGGTAGCCCTCCATTGGGAGACTAATGGCCCATTGTGATACCACTTGGGCTTGTGGGGGTGAGATTATCTCACACTTTCCTACCCCCAAGAGGAGACTTCTGGCAGAGAGTTGGAAATTTTGTCAAGCCGGATTCGAACCCGAGTTATTTTCATACTTTAGATTCGTAATCCGCAGCTTATCCGTCTTAGCCACTGCCAAGGAGAAATATTTTTCTAATTAAACATCGAGAAAAAAAAAAAGTTTCAGATAAGGTTACAAAAATTATATAAGATCTCTAAAATGAAAATGTGTATAATTCCTTATTACCAACAGAGAAGGTTCATCAAAATCTTTTATTTTTTTTTTAAGTCTTTTTGGCATCTATGACCATATATAGGCTTTAAACAAACACAATTAGATTATATACGATGCTTGTTATCCAGGCATATTTATTTATATCAATTCATTTAAATAAATTTTTCATCGGACTGCCTGGAATCTACACCCATATCCCTTGACTTTTAAGGCTATGAATATTGACGATGTCAATAGTTCTAACATCTCGGCCACGGGACAGGGAACAATATCTTATTGAAAATTAGCACAATATTTTTATAATCTTCTTAAAAACCCAAATCTTAAAAAATGGGTACAATAATTCTCCTCTTAAAAGAAAAAAGATTTTTTTATTATATAGTTGTAGTTTTATTATTTCTTTGTATTAAATTGACTCCTTTTATTTTTCTTTCTTCACTTTTCTAATTAAACTGTTTCGTAAATATTATATTCTTACTAAATGTGCTTGCTTCCTTCTGTATATTAGCTTATCTTCAATGTAAATTTTTTTCTTCTGTATATTAACTTATCTTCAATCTAAATTTTTTTTTATTTTTTTCTAGGAACCTCCTCCCCGCGAAGAGCCCCATGTCGAGCCAGTCAATGGCGTCGTGCAACCTCCGGTGGCGCCTCATCCATCGCGCCCCGGAAGGGTTACAAATCAACTTCAATTCTTGCAAAAGTGCGTGCTCAAACCCGTTTGGAGACATCACTTTGCCTGGCCCTTTCATCAGCCAGTTGATGCAAGAAAACTTAACCTTCCTGTAAGTATTTATTATATGTTATATGTGTAATATATATTATAAACTATAAAAGGTAAAAACTTGGATTGAAGCTTTTGAGAAAGGATTAATCTAATCCAGTTCCCCAGAACTTGAGAAGCCTTTAAACTAATCTTAAATTAAGGATTGAATTGTTTTTTGATATGCTTGTTACAGATCTCAGAATATGCCTTTTTCTTTGACCAATATTTAAATTTGAGGAAATTAACATTGATAATAATAAAAAAATATTCTCACTATTAAAAAAGTCAGCCTCACTGGAGAAGGTCACGACACGTTTTTTAAACTGACAAATAAGGAGTTGTACATACTTATTATTTGAGATAAATTCTCCGTGAACTAGTTTTAGAAACATGATTGTTAAAATAAGATCCAAAAGAGATTTCTAAATGGTATATAGTGATTAAAATTAATAAAATAATATCTTGATTCATTCTGAAACAACATATTTCATCTATAGATACTTTGCATTTTTTCAAGGGTTTCCAAATTTTTTCTTTATTTTAAGATGGCAATGTGCGAACCTTGAATGAAATGAATTTTATATACAAAATAATTTAAAAATGGAGAAACTAAAATCAAAAGTAATAAAGAAATTTAATAAATAGTCATTAAATATTTTTAATTTGGGGGAGATTGGGATTTCTGGAACTCAAATTTCTAACCGGAAAAATTTTGCATGATTTAAAACCAGAGGTCAAACCTAACCCTCCTGAGAAATAAAATTTATTTAAATTAGCGTATTGATCATATTTAAGCAGTTCTTTTACTTTTTCAAGTCCTGAGAAAAGCCCTGTCCCTTGGTGCAGAGTAGAGTCTGGCATTATTTATCAAAAGACAGTGGTTCGATTCCCGTCCTCAGCGACAAAAATTTATTTAAATTGTATTGGGTACCAATTAAGGACTGAGTCTAAATGGCCTCAAAAAGACAAAAAAAAAGTCCTGAGAAAGATCCCGACTCGAGGGAGAAAAATTTTTTTTTACTCTGGCTGCCTAATGTCATCCTATTTTTCTAAAATTTCTCCATATATACGTATTATTTAATAGCAAATAAGTTAGTTGGGTTGATATAATTATTTAATTGTCTTGAGTTTGGTAAAATATAATGGGAAGGCAAGATTATCCAATATATACATCCTAATTAATAAAATAAGGTATATATTAAATTTAAATGCGAATTTAATTTTTTTATATTAATATTTGATTAACACACACAAACGAAAAATCTCAAAAAATGAAAAGATAATTTAAAATTGTGAACCTGCTACCAAGGAGCCCGACGCACAAAATCTGGTGTGACAGCATCTCACACAATTTTCCTTAAGAGATGTGTGTGTGTGTGTGTGTGTGAGTGTGAGTGTGAGTGCGTGTGTGTGTGTGTGTGCGTGTGTGCGTGTGTGCGCGCGCGTTTAGTCACCCTAAATTTTTTATATTTGGAATCTTCAAATATATTTATACATCTTCTACATCTTTAAAAAATTTGTTCTTTATGTGTTTTTCTTTAATTAAAGCTCCTTTTAACTATACCTTAAATTGTAATTAGCAATTCTTGATTCTTGCAAACATATTTATCTATTTTTAAATTTTAGAAATGAACTTATCCACTAACTTGATAAAATTAAATGCGGAATGTAACATAACAAATTAAAACCCGTTAGGTCTTTTGAAACCTCCCCTTTGGACAAAGATTGCTTTCTACCTGTCCCTATCTTTACTTTCATATCCCTAAATATAATGAATATAATGACATGTTTGTTTAAAACTGCATGCAGATGGTTAGAAACCTTTAGGGGAAAATGTAATAAACATTTAACTTTGAGGCTTATCCTGCAACTTGAGAAAATTGAATGTAGTATGGAACATTACAAATTAAAACAAAAGCCCAGGTCTTTAGAAATCCAACCTTTGGACAAATCCTTCTACCTGCCCCTATCTTTACTTTTTTTCATATCCCTAAACATAATGACATATTTTTTTAAAACTGAATGGAAGTGTTAAAGGGGAAACCTTTAAGTGAAAATATATACTTTTCACTTGAAAAATAATTAAAAATTTTATTTTCAAAAAATAAATTTCAATTTTCCTTGGTATTTAATATTAATATTAGTTAAATTGTAAATTATTAAATTTTTAAATTAAATAGTTAAATTGTAAATTATTAAATAAAATATTAAATATATAATTTTAAATTTGTTAAAAAAAAAAGGAAAAAAAATTTAACATACCTATATACTTGTTTTTTTTATTTTCATTTCCCTAAATATTATAATAACAAGTTTAATGCTGCAGTCAAACAATAAATTATCGAATAAAATATTAGATATATAATTTCAAATTTGTTAATTAAAAAATAGTTTTTTTTTTTTTTTGTCTTTTTCGGCATCGGAACATTTAGACTCTGTCCTTATTTATATTAATTGGTAACCAATATAATATTAATAAATTTTTGTCGCAATGGACGGGAAGCGAATCACTGACATTTGATAGATGAATTTCTAGCTCTGCACCTAGTGTCAGGGCTAATTATGTATTAATTTTAAACATACTAATTGACAAAAAATTTTCTTTTTTCTTTTTGTTCACTTATTTGAAAGATAAATAAACTTTATTTTAATTATTCATTAGTCTCATTTCATTTTTTTGACTCCAAAAGTGATAAGATTATTTGTAAATAATTGAAAGTTCGGTTCCTCCACAATTTTAAATAAATTTTTTTAAATCAATCGCATACAATTTCATCCTATCAAAATAAATTTTGGAAGAAAAATAGACATCTATAAGTTTTATTGAATAATTGTTGTCATCTGATGTTAAAGAACAAAATATTTTCCGGAATCCTCTAAAATTTAATTAAAAGTTAAAGAGTGACTAAGAGGGATAAGATGCGGATTATTAATCTAAAGTATGGATGGGATGGGTGCGAATCCGGCTTGCTGCAAAAAATTATTTCCAACTTTGCCAGATGTCTCCTCCTAGCTTAGGAAAGTGAGAGATAATTTCATCCTCAGGAATCCAAGTGGTATCACAATGTGCCATTATTGGCCTAAGTGAGTCTCCCCAATGAAAGGCGACAACCATTTCAACCTAACCTATATTTTACATTTTATAAATTTGTTTCTATATAATTTGTATTGTATTGTTTGCTTTAATAAAATAGGAGACCAGCCAATGATATAATCAATTATTTTTCCCATCTTTTGCAATCAAATTTGATCATAGTCAGGACCAGAAAAAACCACTTGATATTGATGTATATATAAAAATGTGGAGTAACGACCGCATATCACACTACTTTTTCTTGCCTAAGATAAGGAAAATTGTGCGATATATCACAACAGATTTAGTGCGTAGGGGCCATTTCTCAAATATATTAATAATTTGTTTTTGTATTGAAAAAATTTTTCATAAAGTAATATTTTTTAATTAATTTTAATAAAGCAATATAAAATATAATAAAAAATCTGGAGTGATGGCCACACACCACGCAACTTTCTCTTATCTAAGGTAAAGAATATGTTAGGTGATGTTATCCAAGATTTTCCCTTTTAAAGGGAACTAAATCTATATAGATTTTTTTTTACGATCGTAATACTTTCATTGTACAATTTATTATATATATAGGAAAAGAAGAAAATTTTTTTTGATATATATTACTGCTGCTTTCTAATTTACATTATTTAAACGAATTTACTTTACTATTTAGAAAGATCGAGATGATTGTTTTAACTAAGCATGTTTGGTGCCTCCCCCACTTGAACCCTAGTCCATAAACTTTCGCAGCGGATTTGTTACCGTTACACAGGGACATCCCGTCCCATTGAAAACATATCTCGGTCTCCAATATAATAGGTTAGGGAAAAAGAAATCCATTAATTTTTTGTTAGATGGCTCTCTAATGATAAATATCTCGTGATGTATTGATCGCCTAGGTTCATACTTATACTCGTTGAAAAAGTGACATTCCGTACTAAAAAATTCTTTAATAGTTTTGTGATTGGTCGATTCAATTGTGAGATTTAGGCGTAAAAAAAAGGACGCCAAGAAAGAGAAAATTCGGTATATTTTACAATTTTGCTTCGATAAAGGGGAAAATGCAAGACAGGCGGCTGAAATTGTGAATGGTGTTTATGGACTCGATACTGTCACAGCCTGTTAAAGATGCACCTGGCACAGGTAGGCCCGTCGTCGAAAATTTCAATAAAATCATGGAAATGATCGAAGTAGACCGGCATGTTAGCAGTCGTAGTATCGCCCAGGAGCTGAAGATCGACCACAAAACATTTATAATCCATTTGCATAAAGCTGAATTCAAAAAGAAGCTCCATGTTTGGGTTCCACATGGATTGACGCCAAAAACATGATGGACCGAATTTTCATCTGCGAAGCCTTGGCTAAACGGAACCAAATCTAGCGATTTCTGAAACAGATGGTGACTGAGGATGAGAAATGGGATACATAAAACAATATTGAGCGAAAACAATCGTGGTCAAAGCGCGGCGAAACGGCTCAAAGACCAGGGTTTCTATGAAAGAGACAACATGAAATTACCTTTAAAATGGCGACAAATTGTAGAACAAAAAGGTGCTTATTTGACCCAAGTCGCACAATCCTATGTTAAATAAAGCCTTGAAATAAAAGAAAAAAATAATAGATTTCTTTTTCCCCAACCTATTATAAGAGAGAAATTGAAATTTCTTCAGCAAGGATATCTTTGAAAACCAATACCTTTTTCAAAATAAACTGCTATTACTCACTATTTGAATTTAATTTTAATAGATTTTGCTCATTTTATTAGTTTTGAACTGGAAAACCAATTCTTTTGAAGAAAGTAATAAACATAAAATTTGTATATGTTTAAATAATATTTATTATCAGGTTCCCAGTCAAATTTGATATGATTATAACTTCGTCCATCAATTAGTGGGTAAAAAAAAAATCGTTCTTTTTGGCATCTAAACATTCAATTCTTAATATACAGGATAGCCAAAAAGTAAGTTCTCCATTTTGCATTTAACTAAATAATTCGAGCACACTTTAGTATAGATCAACCAAATTTTACATATGTGCATTGCAAAATCATAGATCTCTATAAATTTTAGGACTATATCTGGTAACCGGAAGTCATACTTTGGATTAGGTTAGGTTTAGGTGGTTGCCGCCCTCCATTGGAGAGACTCACATAATTGGAGACGACGGTTAAAATTTGACCCACTTCCGACAACTGGAGTATACGAGAAAGTTTAGGGAAGGCCACTTATTATTAAAAAGAGAATTAAGAACTCAAAAGATGATATAAAATATTGGATTTTCTATTAATTAATTAATTAAATCATGATTTTCTCAGGAGCGAAAAGATTTTAGTAAAAAAATTATAACTTTGGAACATAATTCTCGAACCTAAACTACACTTCTAAATCATTATCTTCACAAGTTCTCTATTATATAGGGTCATCTAGAATAAAAAATTATTTTTATTTACTACTTACGGAGTATTTATAATTCTAGCAAATTTTATGATAACAAATAATATAATAAAAATACCTGTCTAACTTGGCATATTAATTTTTTAAGTCTTTCGGCGTCCTCTGTCCTTATATTAATAGGTAGCCAATATAATAGAAATAAATTTTTATCGCTTGGGAAGCAAACCACTGCTTTTGGTATGTGAAGCCAGTCCCTCTAGTTCTGCATCAAGGGACGGGGCCTTGGCATATTCATCCCACTTAATAAAAACCCTTTTATATTAAAAATTAACAAATCAAGAATAAAAGCGACTGGTTAATTTACCATCCACTATACTGAAAATCTTTGACCTTTGAATATATTTGTAAAGAATTTGTGGTTATCTTATAAAAGCAGATCCAAAATTACTCAAGAAACTTTCATTTTTTTTGTTAGTTATACCTACTACCTACTACCTACTACCTTCCCAGCTCATATTTCTCAAAGTAAATTTATGGTTAAAAAATAAAATTTAAATTTTCAGGATTATCACCGAATCATCCGCCAACCGATGGATCTCGGCACAATTAAGAAAAGACTTGAACATAATTATTACTGGTCTGGCAAAGAATGTATTCAAGACTTCAACACAATGTTTACTAATTGTTATGTTTATAACAAACCTGGCGAAGATGTTGTGGTCATGGCCCAGACTCTTGAAAAAATCTTCCTCACTAAGGTATGTATTATCAATCATCTTTATAAATATTATTTAGAAATACTAATTTCTACAGTTGAAGAAGTTTTGATTCTTATATTTTATAAAATTTATTTTTTTCATAAAAAATGTTATTTTATTCTTATGATAGAATATTAGTTTTAAATCTGTCATTTTTTCTTAGTTTCTTAATATAAATTATTTTTTTCTCTTAAATCACTTCTATATTTGTTTGGTTTTGAATAGGTGGCTGCCATGCCCAAAGAAGAAATCGAATTGGATCCTCCTCCCCCAAAAGGACCAAAGGGCGGCAAGAAAGGTCGGACGGCTGGAGCAGCTGTTCCTGTGGTTGGAGCCTCACCAGCCACTACAGCCGCTGGAGGTACCAGCGGAGCAGGTATCCCATCTAGTGGAGGTCGAGGACGATCCTCCACTAATGCCGGTACAGCAGTTAGCTCTTCAGTCCCAAATGCTTTAGGGGCATCTCCACCTCCAGCAGCAGCAGCTGCTGCGCCAACAGCCACCGCAGTCCAAGTACCATCAAGTACGGCCGTGGCTAGTACTACGGGGATGGTCCCTCCACCAACACTAGGCGCTCAACCCCCAATGACGGTACCAGGAAGTACCGCCACGACCACAGTTCCGACTGCAGCATCTGGACCTCAACCTCCTATTGTGACACCCCCTGCTCACAATTCATTACCTAAACAGGTATGTTTTCATTTTAAATGTGGGTGTGTCTTTTTGGGCGTTTTCCTTAATTCTTTTCTCCAACTTTATTTATTCTATTATTAATAAAATCCCTAACCCATTAAAAGATACTTCACAATTTTTATCAGAAGAACAAGTATTACAATCTGGGCCCGCCAAGACGATAAAAGCTTTGCACTTATTTGACTATAACTGGTTTTATTTTTACATCTTGAAATGCCTTTTGTTATATATCTGCATATACCGTAAATTCCATAAATATATAAATAAAATGAAAAGTATGAACAAATATTATGATATAAATACTTAAGAATTTTAAGCCTGATGATCTTATAATAAATAACTGGGTGTTATTTCGTTCTCTTCACTGATAGAATTCTTCGTTTCATATAAAGATTTTGTCCAGCTAATCGGTATAGCTAGGTCATCTTTAAAGCAAAGGATTTCTATCCGCCTTTTGATGGTTATCTAATCTACATTATGTTTTAAAATCAGAATATCTTATCTTAATATTTGAAGCTCTAGCCAGGATACAAAAATTAATTTTCTTAATTCTGAGAAAAAAGGTAGATATTAAAAAAATTGAGTAGAATTTTTCAGGCACAAAAATATATAAATAATATAGCGACTCATACTGCTTTTATACTATTATATTTATTTCAACAACTTATCTCGCTAATATTATATAAGAGTTTTTTATCTCATAAAATATAAGGGACGAATCATTTTCCAAAACAAATAGAAAAAGCAGTAGATCACTAGCTGAAAGAATATAGAGATTCTATAATTAAATAAAGAGGTTAATATAAGCTATAGATTATATATATATTTAAGAATCAAAATATATTTTTTAGACAGAGAAAGATGCAAATTGTCCTTTTGATAAAATTAAAAAAATATTTTTTCTCTATTTTGTCATATTTCTTCTTTAGAGCTTTCGAGAATATTCTATTATTATTATTATTATTATTTTTATTATTATTATTATTATTATATTCAAAAGGCATTTCTTCTCATACTTCATTTCTTCTACTTTGCTTGGGGTATTTCTTTACTTAGTTATTTTTTAATTTGGTCGCCTTGGGTTCGATCGCATGTTCGTTCGTCGGTGTGTCCTTGTATGCGTGACCTCCGGCTCTCGTGAAGGTGTCTGACGGCGTTGGCGGCAATCCTGTACCCGGAACCGGAAGTTACCCTGTCGGCGCCGTCGCAGGTGGTGGGATGCCTTCACCTGTAGCGGCCCTTGCAGGAGGGTCTCCTGTAATGCCGCCTCCTGCACAGCCCGCCAAGGTAACCAAAGTCCCCGTCGCCTTGGAATCTGCCTGAAGAGCAAGCTTGTGTTTTTACTATTGATTGCTTCTTGGCTTTTTGTCTTTTTCTCTCATCTTCATTAACTGACCTTTCCTTTTTTTATAACTTGGCGGGCCTTAATGTTTATATTACAATTGCTTTTTATATTTTTTTCATTATAATAAGGCAGCAATTTGTTTCTTCAGTTATTGCTCTGAAAACTTTCGTGTATATATATTTATGCTTGTATCATTACTCAATTAGATATATAAAGATAAATTGTGCGGGAGTTCTCAAATGCATTATAATTTAAGTGAGACAGAGATTTTAAAAAAATATTTAATAGATTGTATAAATAATTCAAAATTATAAAATAATTTTAAACTCAGCTCTTTATGAGCCTCTCCATTAACCATTCGGTTTATTTGTAATAAAATAGTAGTTCTCAACCATTTTTAAGACTAAACGTCTCTGTTTTGACTTAAATTCTAATGCACTTCCACTTATAAAATTTCAAAATAAAAAGTTTAAAAAATCGACTACTTAAAAACTTAGGTAGTTTTCTATCTATAACAAAACAAATAGACCTGTTGCAAACTGCTTTGGATTTCCCTAATACACTTTGTAACCCCCTGAGTACACTTAGTACAGTAAAAAATTATGGTTCAAAATATTCCTTTTTTTTTTATTTCTAATTAAATTATTGAATGGATAATAGAGAAATATTTTCATTTTTTTTAAACAACCACCAAAAATGTTTGTGATCTCAATTTTTATTAAGCTTATATATATATATATATTTGGTGATATATATATATATATATATCACCAAAATAATTTTTGAAGGAAGAATTGAGACATTTTTTTAAATAGAATCTTTTCCTAATGTTAATTTTTTCAAAAAAATTGAACATTTTTTACAAATAAATTTATTTGAAAATAATTTTATTACAAGCTTGTAATGTAGCCGAAAGTTTTTGCTACAATATTTTATCGCATGTCCAGGCTAAATTGTATTTTTAGAATGAAATTTACATTCAATTACAACACTTCTGTATATAAATCCAAATAGTTTTTATATTATTGTTTTATTATTTTATTTATTTTTCTTACTCATTATAGCCTAGAAAAATGAGAAATGCCTAATTTCAAATAGTTAATTTTTTGCATCAATGGTTATTTATTTTTGTATGCTTTTGGCTCATTTTTTGATTTTGGGAATTGTTTATCAATTTTTCTCCTTTTATTTTCTGATGATTAAAAAAATTTTGGGGACCCAGATTATACTTTTCTCTTTCTGTATTTTTTTCTTAAGAAAGCTCCCTTCCTACCCCTTTCCTCATAAATTATTCAAAAAAAAAAACTTAGTCTACGCATTATAATTCCTTCAAATTCAATTTTATTTTTTTTAAACTTATTTTTACAGACATTTTCCGGTCGAAAGTGGTCATTCATTTCCGATAGGGGGCCAAATGCTCGGGCTTAGTTGTAATTTTAAATAAGATTGAAGATTTCTTTTAGAAATGTAAGTTTATAACTTGTAATTTAAATGTTAAAATATTTTATTTTATATTTTAACATTTAACACCAAGACAATTAAACAAATATATAATTGATTTATTTTCATTAAAAATCAAAATTATCATTTTTAATTTTTAATATTTTTCACTTGCATAAGGATATATATATAAAACATAATGAAAATTCTCATTTTGATATCACATTTTTTTAGATTAATATAATATATTTTGTTTAGGATCGATAGGAAAAAATAATTACTGGTTTTTGTTTATTTTCTTTTTGAAGAATAGAAGCTGCTCCTTTATTGGTCCAATATAACATTTTTATTGCATTATTTGGAGCACTGTAAACTTCTCATCCTCTGAACAATTTTGTTTTCGTGTAGATTTTAGTCTTCAAAGGACAGGAAGCACATGAGATACGATTTACCTATTCAAAAAACACTTCATTGACATTAGAGATATCCTTCTGTCCCCTCTTGAAAAGACTAGCGAAAATTATTTTATACTCAGGAAGAGCAATATATATTGGTCAAAATATATACAATAAAACTGTGTTGTGGTCCCAAAAAAAGCTGGTTTCATTCTCCAAAACCAAAAAATATATATATTTTTATTATATATTTTAATATCCTGAATTTAATTTATCGTTAAAGATTTAATGGTCACATTTGTCTATTTATTTTTATATATATCAAATTTTGAAATTAGATTGATAATAAGATATCTTTTGATTTCTTTTATTCTTGATATTTAATAATTTATTTTGAAAGCTAAATGATCTTGATTTGTATAAAAATTATAATCTAATTTTATTTACGCGAGGCTAAGAATTGATATTTCTTACCTTCTAAAACCTATTCCTATTTTAATTTAATCATTTCATCCCTCTTTAATCTTGTATTCACTCACTTCTACTTTCTCTTTCTTGAACTCTCTGATATTCCTTATAAAAACTTGATTTCATTTTATTATAAAATGATTATTTCTTTCCAATCTTCTAGGAAAGACTAAATTTATTAAAACCACCTTAAAATATAATCAAAAGCATACAAAAATTTTATTTAGACCTAATTGGTTTTTAAATTTCATATTTTTTTTTTTTAAAGAATTTTGAGAACTGCTTTACTTTTCTTTTTTATTTATTAGTTATTTATGACTATTTTTTATTCTCTTTAAGGTAAAAAAAGGCGTAAAAAGGAAAGCAGATACCACAACTCCAACAGCAAATGCTTTCGACCCAATGTATCCTCCAATTGATCCTAAAGCGGCCAAGATTTCTACACGAAGAGTGTCTTCAGGTCGACAGATAAAAAAGGTAATTACCAACATGTTCTTTATCTTGATAAAATTAGTACAGGCTTAAATTGTTTAGGGGTTTTTATTATTTAAAAATTTTCAAACCAATGCTAAAAATACATAAATTTCTGTAATAGTATATTCTAAAATATATAAAGTAGTTTTACAAAAAAAATATTAGTTTTAATATTTAATTGTTGCATGTTTTCATACAATTCATTTCACACATATTGTAGTGCTTGTTTCTTTGCTCTTTGCCTTTACTGAAAATATTTGCTCTTTGTTTCTGGACTATGCTTTTTTTTTCTCTTCCTTGTTTCCCGTTTTTGTTGCTCACACAAAGGCGGTTTCCGCCCAAAAACCTGTCTTTCAGCCTCAGCGGGAAGCCGAGGACGGCCTAACCTACCATCCAGCCACGATGCCTCATCTCGGACCAGGCCTTCCTGCTCAGGTACACGATCAATCACTCGCCCCTCATTTCTTTTTTTTTATTTATTTTCCCTTCTTTTTGAAATCATAGTCCAGTGAATTGTGGATAAATATACAAAAAAAAAAATTTGCAAATCTATTATCACGATAATTTTTCTTTTCATTTTTTTGTTACTTTAATATAATTTGTATAAGGTTATTAGAAGTATCCATCAACGATTTTACTTATTTATTAGTGAATGTAATGGATTATCTATATATAGAAATGCTTTTGGCGGATTCGTTATCTGTTTGAAATTCTACTTGAATTTCATAACATTAAGATTTTTGATTTATGGCAACGAATAAACAGATAGGTATAGAAAGGAAGAATTCCATTAAAAAATTTAATTGCTGCAAATATGTTATCATGTATCATTTTATGGACTAAGGATGCAAGACGGCCGTAAAAGTGGATGATCTCTTCGACTCCAGGAGACGCCATTTATGATATCTCATCATTTCGCATATATTATTAAGACATTAATATATACACTAATAAATTTGTTGGCGGTTTATCATTTCATAAGACAAAGCTTTCAAGTAAACCCTCTAAACGAGAAAAATATTTTATGAATTTAATAAAATTTATTTAATGTAAAAATTTTTGTGTCTGTATTTATTCTCCATATGTCCTCCTTGGCAAATCAAGAAGGAGAAGTATTTGCTGTTCCATACTGCCTTTAGAGAAAGACATTTAGAATGTGTTCTTTCTTTGAAAAGGACTCTAAAACATTCTAGTATTTGGTCCTTGATTAGTACAATATTCTTGCAATGAAGGCAATATTAAGATGGAAATAAATGTAGAATTATTTTTTTACATTTATAAATGGTATATAGAAAGATAGGAAATAGAGTAAATTCTTGATAGTTGATTACAATTAAATATCAAATACAAGTAGAGCGTATTTCTCTAACATCAAAACATCTATGGAATGGGGGTAAAATCCCCGAATTGTCTTTTAATATGCTCTCTTATACGAATATCATATTCTTTATTTTAAATTTAAAGCCACCATACATATCTTGAAATAAAAAAAAAACATTTTCTGAATGATTAAGATGACATGACATCTAACCTATGATTATATTTTAAATAAAATAGATTATACAGTATATTTGAGTTATTAACAAAGTAAATGTACTATATTGTATGTTAATCTTCTCTATTTGTGTATATTTTGTATGCTAATCAAATCAAAACCAACATCAAAACATTTCATCTTCATTTTCATTAATTAATATATATTTTTTATGCATGTTTTAGAGTAATACCTGTAAATGGAAAGAGGAAAAAAAATATTTTTTTTTTTTTTTAATTTCTTTAATTCCGTGTCCTTCTCATTTACAAAAAGTAGATGACAAGTATCTCACGAGGTTACAGTTAATATAACCAAATAATCAGGAATAAAGTCAGAGCCGAAGTGGAAATTTGAAGATAAAACATGAATAATCAAGATATTTCGCCAACTATTATTAACCTTAGCAATATACTCATCAATAAAATTGTTCTATTTGTCATTTTGCAAAAGTTTCAAAAAATTTTATTTATATTTTATTCTTTAAAATATTTTTTCTAACAAAATTGTGAATAAAACAATTTGGTTATTATTTTACTACGGTTAATAATTGATGTAAAAACTGATTTTTCAAGTTTGAACTTTTCGAAGAACTCGAACGATTGTGGCCAAAAGTTGCTAAAGTAAAAAGATTTCATCTTAAAAAAAAGTTTTTTTTGGATTTTTCATAAAACTTATATTTTCTTTAATAGTGTTTTAAATCTTAATATTCTATATTATAATATAATTTATATGAATCGTATATATTGAGTTGGGGAAAAAAAAATTTATTTCTACCTCTTTGAAAATCCACATTCACTATTCAATGTTTAAAAACTTTTAATTCAAAAAAGACTAACTCCTTTTAATCTTTTCTAAAAAGAGCAAACCAACTGGACATTTATTATTTTTGAAATTTTTATTATAATTAGATATTATCAATTAATTTTTTCTTCTTTTTAATAAAACACAGTCTCGAGGAGCGATCTCCAACCGGTGGTCCACGGACCGCTTTTAATGTTAACTAGTAGATGTAAAATTTTAATGTATACACGAAGGTGTAAAATACCTTTTTGGTTTGTAATATTGGCGAGTGTTCCGTTAGATTTCAAATTTTAAGCAACTGGTCCGTGAATTCTAAAAGGTTGGTGACCGCTGGTCTATAGTTTAAGACATTTATTTATTAAAATTAGAGTGAGCGACGATTCCAAACTTTTTCATTTTTCTTGAAGAATGTTCTAACCGGATCGAATCATTCCACTAGCCTAAAGCTGATATTTTTTACTCGGTTTTCTATTATCTACTGGCTATAAAATTTTTTACACATATAAAAAGATTTACTAATAGTACAACTTTTATTTTGTAAAAGATTAATTTACTTGATAATATTAATTTTTAAACATTTATTTTACTTGATTTCTCTTTCTGTCGTCAAGTCATTCCCTTCTGTCAGGACAACATCTAGTCTATTTTCAAACCTTTCCTGATGAGCTAGAGATATGAAATTATGTATATAAGTACAATTCCTATTTTAAGTTTCAATGAACCCCCAAGCTTTTATATTTTACTAAATATTCAACAATTTTATGCAAAAAGTTAATTTCCTCTTTTTAGAAATAAGTGTGAAGAAAGTGTTTATTTATTTAATTATTTATTTTTTAATTTACTAGGCAGTTCTCAACTTATAATCAGCAATTAAATTGGGGCATTTAAAAAAAGACAAAATTTCGAGATGAGAAAATAAATATATACACAAGACCTCTTGCTAACTAGATAGAGTACTAAAAAAAAATAAATTATTTTACCTACTAGTATTTAGCACGGAATTGGAGATGAAAAATAGTTTTATTGGCAAAAAAATTTGTTTGGTATTCCCTTCACCAGGGCGCCATCTAATCTAATTTAAAAAAAAAAGAGATGACCTAAAAGAAAAGAGATTAAGAAACTTAACCTTATTTATATTTTATTACTCATATTTTTATTTATATAAAATAATAAGTTTCACCATCCTTGTTTCAGCCCCCTCATCCAGGTGGCAAACCTAAAGACAAACTCACCGATTCACTTAAAGCATGTAATGAAATTTTAAAAGAACTTTTTTCTAAGAAGCATTCGGTAAATATCTTTTCTTTATTCACAGAGCAAAAAAAATATTAAATAGTTTTTATTTTATTGCTTTAAATTTTTAGGGATATGCGTGGCCTTTTTATAAACCCGTCGATGCTGAGTTATTGGGACTCACTGATTATCATGAAATTATCAAAAAACCAATGGATTTAGGAACAGTTAAAGTAAGTTAAGTTTTTTAATATATTGTTTTTATAATTACTGAAACATTTTGAATTTAAAATTGAATGTATATTAAAAAATTTAAATTTCTTAGCAAAAAATGGACAATCGTGAATATCGAACAGCAGGAGAATTTGCTATGGATGTTCGGCTAATTTTTACTAATTGTTATAAATATAACCCTCCAGATCATGATGTTGTTGCTATGGCTAGAAAATTACAAGATGTCTTCGAAATGAGGTGAGTATTTTTATTTAGAATTTAGAATTCACTTTTTATTTACTTACAAAAATAACTTACACCATTAAATAATAGGTATGCAAAAATTCCTGATGAACCTCCAAGTGGTGCCAGTAGTATCGTAATGGCTACAATTAAAACTCCATCTAGTACAAGTGTTTCAGAATCAAGTACTGAATCTGATAGTGAAAGTGACAATAGTGAGGTTGAAAGGGTACGAAAATTGGCCCTCCTCCAAGAACAGGTATTGTTTTATCTTTATTTATACACGATAATAAATAAAAATAACAGATGTTTGAAATCATTTCTTAAAATCTTAGTTAAGTATAAATTTAAAAAATGAATTATTTTTTTTTATAGTTAAAAGCTATGCAAGATCAAATGCGAAAATTGGTAGAGGAAAGTTCGATTAAGAGAATTAAGAAATTTAAAAAAGAAAAAGACAAGAAGCGGAAAAGGAGCAAAACAGATAAACACTCAAATTCTGGAAATAAAGAACTTAGAGGGGCAGTAGGTTCGGTGCCAGCTGCAGATGGTCTCGGTGCGAATGCATCTGCGGGACTTGGTGGTCTCGGTGGCGACCTAAAAATGCCTGGCGATATGATGCATCCCGCGACAGGAGCAGTGGCCTCCGGCAAGCAGCCTCCTCTTCATGGGGGGGCCGCCGCCGTTGGCCCCGGGGCCGTCACCGTCCCTCCTGGAAAACCGGGTAAGACGAAGGCGGTTCGGGGCCAGGGCAAGGCGGCCGCTGCTGCTGCCGCTACAGCTACTTCAGCTGGAGCAGTTCCGGCTGCTACAGCTGCTGGAGTCACCGGGACCAGCGGTCCAGGCAATCCAGGAGTACCACCTACCGCTCCTCCGACCAAAAGACAAAAAGCTAATTCACGATCTGCAGGCGCTAAAAAGAAAAATGCTATTACAGCGCAACCCCCTGCCTTTGATTCGGAAGACGAAGATAATGCCAAACCCATGTCATATGATGAGAAAAGACAACTCAGTCTGGACATTAATAAGCTGCCAGGTAAGCATTTATTAAATATTTAAAATTGGAATATAAATGCAAAAGTGAGCATTTCATTATTTGCCATCTCCAACTTTTTAGTAATAGGCATCTGATTGATTTTTTTTTCGTTTTGCATCGTTTTAATATAATTAACACAACTAATCCAACTGTTTTTATGTTTATTAAATCTCTTATGATGTTAACTTGCTCATGCGCGTCATATGACGGATTTTCATTAACACCCTAGTATGTTTTATACTTGGATTGTTTTTGATGTTCGTATTTATGATTATTTTGAGTCTCTGATTAAAAAAAAAAAAACATGTAATAAAAATATTTTAAACATTAAACAACCTAAATTTAATATTTTTACCAACTATTCACAGGAGATAAACTTGGTCGGGTTGTGCATATTATACAATCTAGAGAACCATCGTTAAGAGATTCAAATCCTGATGAAATTGAAATCGATTTTGAAACTCTCAAGCCCTCAACATTGCGTGAATTAGAATCATATGTTGCCTCATGTCTACGAAAAAAGCCACGTAAGTAAAAGAAAATCCTACCTTAACTGATCTAAAAATACTTGATTATTAACATGATTTTTTAATTTAGATAAAAAATTATCCGGTAAATCTAAAGATGAACAAATGGCCGAAAAGAAACAAGAGCTTGAAAAAAGGCTTCAGGATGTAACTGGACAGCTTGGTTCGACCACTTCAAAAAAGCCTAACCTCAAGAAATGTGAGTACACCATCGTTAAATTATTTTTTAAAAATTAAATAATATACAATTTAAAAAATATATAATATAAAAAAATATGATTTGTTAAGAATAGTTATAAATTAATTGAGATAACCCTTAAACTACATCTTAAACATTTTTACTGGTGTAGGAAACAATTTGAAGCTTGCTTCGAATTTCGGCATAATAAATAGATTTATTGCAAGTTATCATAATTTGCAGAAGAGTCTTGTGGAAGGCACTCAGAATTTAAATTGATTCAATTAGGTCCTTTTGAGAGTGCGAGAGTAAAAATGTTTTCACGATGACAGAGGGACATTTAAATCTTCTTCTAATACCTTAACAAACTAATCTTTTAGGAAAATATGCTTAAGTATTTTGGGAAATAATTAATTTGTAGATTTTCATTTAAAAGGTTTTTATAATAAGTCTTTTTCTCCATTTGAGGCCATTTAGCATCCGCGCATATTTATTAAATATTTATATTAATTGGTTTATCTCATAGTTAGATTGGGTCCACTCTTTCTAAGAGTGAGGGGTTGGTATATTAGTAAGAAATAGACTAGCTTTGGGAATGGTAATTCATATGAAGAAAGAATTTTTATTGCAATTATTACCATAGCCCATATTTGTTAAGATATAACTATTTAAGTTTATTATTTAATAGAACAAAAGAGCTCTTATTAGTTTTTATTATTATAAACTAAAAAAATTAAATGATTTTCGGCTGAAATAAATTTCATTCTAACTAAATTGTGTGTGTCTTGTGTTTGTGTGCGCTTGGTTTCTACGCTTTGTACAGCTGAAGAAAACAAATCAGTCGATGTTGTTGGTGGACCTCGTTTGACTGCCTCGAGTTCCTCATCAAGTGATACCGACTCGAGTAGCAGCAGCCTTTCAAGCAGTTCTTCAGACTCCTCCGATTCGGAAGCAGGTTAGCATCGGATATACTTCATATCCGATACTTTTAATGAAAAACAATTATCTATATAAAAAAAGAACCTTGTCCGCCCGTCTGCCCTTGCTGCGATCCACCGCCCGGCTGTGTTCACCCTTTGGTCCTAAATGGAGATCTTGGGACCCTCTGGATGGTCCTTTCACTATGCTCTTCTTTATTTACTATTTAACCTTTTTATAAGGTTTTAACGTGCAATCTTCACTGCATTATTTATTATTAATTATATATATATATATAGAACATATATATAAATATATATATAAACTTATTTTAACTATTTTTTTTAACAGTAGAGTCCACATATAAGAAATATTTATTAAGTAATCACATTCTGCAAAAAAATTTAGAATGACAAATATTATTTTTATAAGCCTTTTAGTGCCACTATTCTTGTCTAAACTTTCCTTTAACTGAATATATTTAAATTTTATGTTTTTCATTCATAAATATATAATTGGCACTAAAAGAGTTTTTAATTTTTTTGAACTCTAGAATTATTATTATTATTATTATTATAACATTTATTCTTATAATGGGGACCCTACTGCCCTTTTAGATAGTTCGCTCTCAGACTCCCTGCACTCTTGTCTCCTTTATTTCCTTGGCACATGAACCTTTCTTAAAGACCCGCACGTTTACACCCGCATTAACACAACCATGCTTATTCACATCGACTGACTGACTGACATCATAATCATGTCATCCGATCTCGAATCATAAAGTATGCCCATTGGCAGAGCCATGAGTGCAGAATGTGGAATGGGGTCAGCCAGCTCTCTGTCATTATTATTCGCAATCAATAGCTAGAAATATAAAAATAATTTTATATATAAATTATTATTTACCAAAAATTGTATTAATAATATTTATTATTGAGAAAGAAAAATGCTGGTTTTTTATATTTAAAAAAAAAAAAATGAAAAACAAAACGAATGGATTTTTACAAGCAGTTAGACTTATGGGAAGAGAATGATAGGTGGGAGAGATAATGAAGAGGATGGGATTGGTTTATTTTTTCATTTATATTTCTATATTATTTTTGGGGCCTCTTTTGAAGGCGAGCAAAGTCGACCAACCCGATGCAGACAATGTGAATTGGTGGCCTAATGCCTTTGATACTGCACGTTCATGGGGCTGGGACCTTAAAAAGAAACAACAAGTCAAGAGGAAGAAAAAACTGCCAACTTATTAATATTATTTTCTGCTTATGCTGGCATGTTTGATGAGCATTTAAAGTGAGAGAGAGAGCAAGTATGAATGAATGAGGAGTGAGGGAGAGAGAGTGAAATGAAAGAATATAAAGGAGATTCAATTGGTGGCCCAAGTGCAGTGTCGAAGTAGCAAAGGTTCTCGGATCGCGCGGTCACTTGGCTCGCTGGCCTCCAAACACATTGTTTGCACTCCCTGGCGTTTATAAAAATATTTTATTATATTTATTATTATATTATATTTTATATTTTATAATTATGATTATTTTATATCTGTTATTATTAATTATTAGTATATTTAAATATTTTCGGATCTGGCCCAAAGCTTGTTTTTAAAATCATACTCTTTAAATTCTTTATTATAATTTAATTTTTTTTCTTAATTTTCATTTATATTTAATTATCAATAAAAAAATTATTTGCGAAATTAATATTTTTTGTACATTTTTATTAATTGATACTCTCCAGATATTTTTGGTTGTTAACTGTTCTCTCTTTTTAAGCAATTCCTTCCAAAGCGTGTTTTTGATGTTGCAGTGGGAAAGAAGAAAACTGTGTCTTGAAAGTGAACTAATTAATGTCCATAGTGTGTGCTTGTGGGGTGCTTGGGGCGCAAGACACTGGGGTTTTGCGTGAAAGGGGGCCGTGCTGTGCCGAGCTGGGCGTTTCTACGAGGAACTTTTCGCACACTGTTTGGACAAATCATTCGTTTACATATATAAATATTATATATATATATATTTATTTCCTAAAGTAACTTTATATTAAACAAAGAAAAAAACAGGCAGCGTTACTATTGCAAATTAATAGTAGGGCTTGTTATGTGTTCTCTCACTTATGTTTTAAAATAAATCTTTAGCGGTTAATTGTATATTGTTATTTGTAAATTATTATGCAAAAAGGCAGGAATGCGTCGGCTTATGTTTTTCTAACTTTATAATCAATCAACTTTTAGTATTCATTCAATGTTTAGTATTTTTAAAAAAGAAAAAAAAGCGAAAAAAATATCTTGGTAGAGTCTTGAATTATGCTCGTATGATTGATATTTAGTGTGAATCTTCTTGAGTGTGGCTGTCATTTCAAATTACATTCGTGTTCATTAATAATTATTATTATTACTATTATAAGTATAAATACTATTATTATTATTATATTAATATATTTCTTTCATATGAAAAAAAAAAAATGGATTAGGAATCATTTTACTTTTCAGTACAACCTGGTTAAGATTATTTTATAGACAAAACCATTATTAGGGATTGAAAAATTCTTATTTACTTTTTTTGAATTTCATTTTTAATTTGGGACGAAAATCTTAACTCGGCTTTACTGTGTGTATATATATATATATATGTTTTGCACACTACATATTAATGTAAATATAT
>JAAAKE020106132.1:0-17490 GCA_010014785.2 Anisolabis maritima
AGAGGGATTTATAAAAATATACAAATTCAAATTTTAAAGAAATATTTATGGGATATTAATAATAATATTAGTAATAATAATAATAATAATAATAATAATAATAATAATAATAATAATAATAATAATAATAATCCTGTACCTATCTGCAACTGAAGTGAATGCAAATTAGAAATCTCGCTACAACCTATTTTTTATAATTGATATAACATACTTTTTTCATGACAGACACAAAGAACTGAAGACCATGCCTGGGAAATAAGTTACACTCAAAATTCAAAGTCACAAGGATTACCATTAGTATTTTTCCTTTTTTCCCAGATAAGATCTTTAGAGATGTTGAGTAGCTTAAATGCTGAAAATGTAGTAATCGTCGTGTATTTACCAATATAACTTTACATGGATTTAGATAATATTAGTAATTTAATTTTATAAAATAAATATATGTAGAAAAAGGTGTAATATTATTTTATTATTAATTCAAGTAATGTTAGATTGGTAAAATTAAAAGTTAAATTCTGTCAAATAAATATCTAAAAATGTATATAAACATATATATATATATATATTTAAAATATATACATATGCATATCTATATATAAAACTTAACTTTTATGGGAATTTTGTAAAAGTACAACTATTCATTATATATGAATCTAATTAAGTTAAAATGGGAGATGAAATTAAGAATAGATATATCTGCAATAAAATATTTATATTTAACAATTTAGAGCTTTATTTAATTAGGTCAAATTAAATAGAATAATTAATATAATAGCAAGTTAAATAATAATGATTATATAAAATATATATGAAAATTATATAATAAATTTAATGTATATTTCAGAAATGCATCTAAAAATATATAAGAATAATAAATAAATTTTCTATTTTAATAAGTTTCATTTCAATTTTCTATTCTTATTAAATAAACAGATGGTATTATTGAAATGTATATATAAATATATATTGAATAAAAACATATATCTATATATATATAGATATATATTTAAAAACTAAGGTTATTGCAAGTCCCAAAGAAATGAATTCATTGCAATAAAGAACTAGTTAATTTAATTATTAACTTAAAATTTTTTTTTGAAATGAAACTAGAAATTATATATATATTTATATATTTATATTATGTTTTTTTGAAGGGATATAATATAAATATTTATATTTGCACATTTATATCAGAATATAGATGTGGGTATAAAGATTATTTAACTTGTTATTTTATGTAATCTATAATCAAATATTTATGAAATGTGATTAAAGAATTTATATATATATATGAAAAATAGTTACCTAACATCAGGATCCCAACTTTCGTTTAAAGCTAAACTTGCAGAGGTGTGAAGTACTGGAAAAAAAATTTATTATTAAAAATAATATTAAAAAATGTTTTGATTATATTCGACAAGGAGGAGGGTCAAACTAACGACTTTCGAAATAAATTTTTGCGGACCAAACCAAGTTGGGTAAAATTTTGTTGATTCTTATTAGAGCAACAGTTTTATCGCTCGTGAGACCATTTGTGTTTGACACCCTTCATAATTTAAAACTAGGATTTTATATAGTTATATGTAAAATTAAGACAGATTTCTAAATTTATTAGAAAATTTTTATATTAAAAAAAAAAAATGTTATTTTGTAGACATAATATGTATAAAATATATAGGACAAACGCTATTTTTTCATTTTTGGAGATCATTAGAAGACCTACATAAAATCCAAAATTTCATAATATAACTCTATCACTTTATGAAATATTTGCTTTTGATGTAATTCTAATAAGCTCTTGAAGAATTATTGTACACACATAGACAATTTTTTCTAAAATACAGACAGATATAAACATATTTATTATATGTATCTGTCCCCCCTTTAATCGCAATAAATAGGTTTTGGAAAAGTGTTTTAAATAGATATATTATTAATAAAATTTCTCTTTAGTATATCATTTTTCGGTCCTAATTTTCTTTCACCTCCCCAAAAAGTGTGACTGTGCAATGGGCCAGCTTGTTTGCCCTTTCAGTCTCTTTCCCAAATCACGTGAATGATAAGACAAAAGATAAAAATTTAATACAATGAGAAAGGTGGATAGGTAAATTGAATAAATTTACTAATTGTATTATATTTGTTAAGCGAAGGTTACAGAATAGATGACCAAAATGTTTTTTTTTTTTTTTTTTTTTTTTTTTTAACAAATTAATACATAAAAAATGCTTTATTTAATAACAAGAATATTCGGTTAATTAATGTATGTAACTATCATAAAATTAATCGCTTATCTTTGACTAGAAGGGATCATGGAACTCAAAATCCAAAAAATAAAGAAAAAATGAAAAACCATTTTTATGATATGAAATAAATCGAGGCAATTATATTTTAAAGATCTTTTACTATTTGTTAATTAATCTCAAAACTGCATTCGTAATGTAAGGGAGACCCTGATAAAATAAATTGCCCGAGATTTTATAAACATTGATTACGAGACTTTCTAACGTTATAATTTCTCAATTCAAAAAAATTTATTTGCCAAATGTATTTATTTTTAATATAATAAAATTAATTGATGTACTAAATAAAATAAATTATTTATCTTTGAAAGTATCACCAAGAAATTAAAAAAAAAATAACTAATTAAAATTCTGATGTATATAGTCATAATTTGATTTAAATATTGGTATTTATTTATTTTCTAATTCAATTGAAATGGATTCATTAACTTAACCTAAGATATTAAGTATGAATGAAGTGACGTGAATATGAATAAAGTGAAATCTTACTTTGTACGTGGAACAGGCCAATTGAAAATTGACATAATTCTGGCATTTGTCTTAAAATTTCTTCAGTCACTAAATGAACACCTCTATGTTGAGGTCTTAAATTGATTTTCCTTTGAAACCACGCGGAACCGATCTGTATTCCTCTATTAGATGAAGCCATGTTGAACTTGGACAAGAAGGATATTTGATTTCAACTTCCAATTAAAACCAAAGTCTTTATAAAATTACCCATTGAAAGGATTTATCTAATTGTGAAATTTGGCCGAAACAAAACCATCAAATATATCTATCAAAAAACTTTCTGAATATTTTATATACAGCTGCACATTTTTCACCACCACATAGGCTTGTGTTGAAAAAATAAACGCACTACGAAGCCTAAAATTTTTTTTTTAAGATGAAATAATCTTTATTATAAAAGTCATTTAACTATTGTATTGAATAGTGACCAAATATAAAATGAATGCATTGTAAAATGTTTCATTGAGATTCTCACTAAGAACGGTAGTTAAATGAGCTGCAAAAATGGAAAAGTCAAAGAAACAGGTTGGCCATCATTGAAACTAAAAAATAAATATAATATATAAAGTTGTGTATAATTAAATAATAAAAATTTTATTAATTAAAATAGATAATTTTTTTTTTTAATAAAATTTATATCTATCAAGCAACGTTTCGATATTATAATCATATCTTCGTCAGAATCCTGATGATATAATTTTTTTATTTGTAATTATACCAAGTGATCTTTTTTTTATAGGTTTGCTTAAACAAATATTTGAAAATATTCTCGTGATGTTAAATGTATGGGGCAGAGTGAAAAATAATTTCTATTTCCAAACTGCGCATGCGTCTGACAGCATTAGGTTGCTATATTTTCATACAATTCTAATTATAAAAATATTGTATATGCTTTTGTAAAATTTATAAATAAATACAAACATGGCATAAAACTATTCTTTATTATAAGGACAAAATCGGTAATCAAATTTTTTTTATTATTAACAAAGCCAAGTTTGTTCCATACTTTTTATATATTGTAGCAAACATATTTTACAAATACTATTCTGAATTTTTTTTACTAATATATATTAGTCTGACAAATGATTATAATATAAAAACGTTTCCACAATTGTTACATATATATTCTATTAATAAAAAGAGCTCAATGTTTTCATATATTTTAATTTTCAATTTCATAAAAAAATATTATTTTTTCTATTATATATTATTTAATTTTGAAATTTAGTTTTAAAAAATCTGTTAGATTGGCTATTATTAAACTTCAAACTATCCAATGTTTGTTGATAATTTCACATCTTCACAGACGTTAATGAAATATCAAAGTAAAATTTTTCTTTAAAAAAATGAAACATCCTTTATTCATTGCCAGAACAGTTTTTGTTAAAAATAATAATGTCGAGGAGGCGTTTAGAATTTTAAATAGGTAATATTAATATTTTATAATTAAAGTGATCAGATGTTTTATAATGGGATACTGAAGGCGCTGCTCTTAAAAAACTTCTTTTTATTCGTTTACATAGGAAAACATATATAAATTAATAAAAACATAATTTATTGCAGCTATTAAATTACAGAGATTTGTAGTCTTTGAGTATAAAAGTATAATTTTTTCTCCTTTACAATTATTTAAAAAATCAATATTTTTTTTCAAAAATATTTAAATGTGTACTTCTCAAATTTTTTCAAGATTGCACTTCTCAAACATGGTTTAAAGTTCTATCTATCCCCTTATAAAATATCCCTAAATTACAAGTTAATACTATATTGTCTCTTTACCGATTGATTCGTGGAGGAGGAAGGTATTGCCAAATTTGACATTTTGATCTCTATCAGCGATTGCCAACCGGTGATCCACAGACCTTTGGCAGATACTTCTAATAAATAAATGAAAGTATAATGATCTTTATTAAAAAACTTTATATATCCTATACTATATAATGTATTTCTAAGAGGAGGACTGTTTAGTGGTCCATGAGTTTTCAAATTTGAATTACTGCTCCGTGAATTACAAAGGGTTGGCGATCGCTGATCTATACAATACAATTTTCATAAATAAGTTTTCCCATATTTCCATTAACTTCAAAATGTCTTTTATCAATTATTAACTTATTTACATCAAACTGAAAGTAAAATTTTATATATTGTATTTTTTCGTATATGAATTCTCAATTAATTAATAAGTAATAGAATCTATTAATACTAAGAACTTTAATATATAATATAAAAGAGAGATGTCTGATCACTTTACATTGATACATTATCTTGAAAATGAAATTTTAAATAAGTAATGGAAATTTATATAGAATTTTAGGTAAAGAGGGACTTTTGGATCAATATAGAAGAACTAGATATTATGAAAAACCCTTTCAGGTATTTATTTATTAAATTTAAAAAAAAATTAAAATATTTTATTTAATAATTTATTTATTTATAGAAAAGACGACGAATTAATTATGAAATATGTAAATCAATTTATGACGAAGATATGAATAGAAAAATTGAATTTGTATTAAGGAAGAATAGAGTAGACCCATTTCCCGCTGGAAATTAAAAAAAAATATTTATATATTCTAAAGATTAGAAAAATTAAATAAAAAACTTAGTTACTTTTAAATATAGTTTTTTTTTTTATTTTTTAAAAACTAATACATTAACAATATATTGCGACATGTTTATCATTTTTCAATTTCAGTTGAAATGCACTTTATGATCTTCAAGAGTTGGATTCGTCTTTAAATATAAAAAATACTCGGATAGAGTTAAATAAAATAATAAGTTGATTCGGTTTGGTTATGGATAAATTTAAAAATCAAACCAAAAAGAAGCGAACTAGACTTTACCGAGCCGAGCCGAACCGAACCGACTTTATTGCTATATTTAAAATGGGTTGAGATTCATTTTTACTTAACAAATTTTAAATGAGTAATGAGATCACATACATTGTTTTTCTCATATTAGTTACATTCAGCTGCAAGTGTTATTAGGTGATCATACTCTGCATTTCAAACTAAATTTTTTCAAAATTGAGCTTTAAAGATATGACAAATACTGTAATTAACAGATTACATTATTTTTTTAAAATATATTTATGTATATATTAACAGTTTAATTTATAAGAGGCCTTAGCTTATTTTACATAAAATAAATATTATCATCTAATGTCATTACAGCTCAAAAATACTTTGTTTTTAATGCTAAAAATATATTTGTTCTTTAAAAAAAAATATTTATCATTGCACTTATTTTTTTATTGAAATTATATTATTTAATAATACTTTTTTAAAAAATACTGAAAAATAATGCAGTTTATCACTGGTCACAATTGCGTTAAATTTTCAAATACTATAAAAAATAATTTCGACTATTATAAATACAATCAATAGACTATTTCTAGTATTTTGATTGTTTTGTTTTATACATATTATACAATAATATTTTGCAAGAAAAATTTATTAAAGCAGTGTCCTAATCAAGAGACACTTAATTTATTTTATTTGGTCACTCAAAAAGTAATTATATCACATAAAGGGAAGCTTTAATATCGAAATTTGATAACACGGATGCGGGTTAGATCTCAGTTCTCTTTCCTGGATCTTGTGTTATACAAAATTAAATATTATTTTTCCTTTAATTGCACTATTAGTTTTGGGACACCCGGGCCACGGGCTCATCATCCCCTAATTATCCATAGAAAATGAACAAAAGAAGCAGAAAATCTTTCAAAATTAGTGTTGTCAGTTCCTTTTGCCAGGTGATATAATTACTTATTGGAGGTCTAAAATTAAAAATAGGCAAAATTCGTTCTTTTTAACTCTTTCTCTTTCAATTATTCCGAATTGGTTTTTTGAATATTTTTCTTACGGGATGAATTTTCTTTCCCAATTTTTAATTTGACCTTTTTTTAATCAATAACCCTTCAGAACTCATTTCATTTTTTAGCTTATTTTAGAAAAAAAATCCTTCAGAACAGAGTTGCCAACTTTTCGAGTTTTTTTTTTTCTGACTAATTAGGGTTAAATTAAGTTTTCGACAAGAAAACAAATTTTAAACAATTATTGTACATCTATCTATAGCTGCATTTGGATATATCAGAGAGCAGAGGAGATCGAGAATGGAGTAAACTGATTTTTAACCCAGCAGGCAGAGTGCTCTCTAAAATAATATACTAACGGTTTAAGAGCTCAAGGAGTAAAATTCCTAACCTGAATCCTGAAGACAAACCGTAACATTATTTAATTTATCCCGCCCCCCGTGGCCGAGAGGTTAAAGATACTGACATTGTCAATATTGATAATCTTAAAAGTCCAAGGGTGTGGGCTCGGATCCCAGGCAGTGCGATGAAAATTTATTTAAATCAATTGGATACCAATTGATATAAATCAATATGCCTGGATTACAAGTAACGTAATAAATTTATACATGTATCGTTTATATGGCCTCAGATGCCGAAAAGAAAAAAAAAAAATTTAATTTTATTAAATAATAAGGGTTTATTTTCAAAAGGTGGTGGTTTTCAAAACCATGCCCCAAGGGACTAGAAGTCAAAAGTCATGTCGTTTAAAATAAATGAATGCGAGATTGTTTTGACTGGGCATGAATAAATTTAGTGGGCATAAATACATTTATTTTTTTAGGTCCTATTTTTGGTGTAGCCTATTCGGGGTATCGGTGTGCTTCCTTTGCATCAGGCTACCGGACACTCGACGATTTAAAATGTATTAGTAATGTTTAAAATTATGCGTTATTTAATTTTTTACTCTGCTTATTCAACCTCAACGGTCGGAGCAAATAGAGCAGCTCTCTGGTGCTCTACCTGTCAAATCCATACGGTAAGAACCGAGTTCCATCTTATAATAAACGAACACTTCGCAGTGCTCCAGAGCATATATCCGAATAAAGTTTATAAAAAAAATTACTTCAGAAATTTTTAAAAGTTGGCAACTTTTTTAAGAATTTCAAAGATTTTTGAAATAATTCGGTCCAGAACGATTCATCTTTACATATTTGTTTCAAATAAATAAAAAAATCGATCATGTCACTGAATATTCCAAAAGACTATTTGTTTAGGCTTCAAATGATTATTAGTCAAAATTAATAAAATACATTTTTTAGAAAAATGAATTATTCGAATCTAATATTCGATTTTTACCTTTAAATTTATAAATATTTTTATTTTAAAAATAAATATATAAATTAAATATTTAAAATTTCATAAATTAAAAAAAAATTTAAACAAATTTTAATTTAAAAATTAATCTAAAAGATTTTAATAGAACCATAGAACCAAAATTGATATATTGTGATTCTAAGAAAGCATGTATTTACTCTATTTTATTTTACTTTAACATTATATATATACTATCCGTTGCAGAAGAATTGGAAAGGCCTTTTATTTATGATTATTATATTATTCAGAAATCTAGCCATCAATTCACCAATTTTTCGACTAAAAGGGATTTAAAGGATTTAAAAATGAGATATCCTACAATTGATATAAACTCGTATCTATGCCAAAATTCTCAAGCAACGAATAGTATACTATTCGTCGCAAATCAATTTGGATAGGCCTTAAAAATTTATCACTCTGGACCTCTCTACCTTATTCATCTATATAATCGTTTAATTCCCTATTATTATCGGTTATACAATATATAAAATATCATAAATGTCCATATTTTTGTAACGGACATAATATAACAAAAATAACAAAGACATTTCGAAAAAACCCTTTTGGGCTAATTTTTTTTTAGTATGAACAAATAAAATAAATTCATGATAAACATTAACGTCCTTACATTGAGGAACACAAAACACCAAAGATGGTTCAAAGTGTTTTCTAAGTATTTTAATTACTTTTGATTACTATATATATAAAACAATCAATTGGACACCCTAATAAGGGGCAGTGTTAATTTAAAAGATCCATTATATTAATTTAATATTTCCTTCTTTCTTAAAATTGATTTTAATTCCATATATTTATATTTGACTATAACGTTTTTGATGTTTGAATATATAGACATTAAGGATTAAAAATAATAAGTAGATTTTTCGACTTAACGCATAACTTACTTACATCCAGTAAATGGAATATGAAATGTATAATTATTTTCACAAATGAGTTGAACTTGTGGCTTGACTAAATTTATAGATTTGGGAAGGCACTGCATAAACTCTTCGGAACCATATTTAAAAGGATTAATTATTTCCAGTGATATTCCCATTGTATCCGCGACTAAAGAGAGAATTTCCTTAAATATAAAATAAAATTGAATTATCAGAATTGTAATTCGTTTTTTATATTGATTTTAGAATAGAGTTGGACTTTTAATATTGAGAGGGTAGAGGGATTGAGTTTTCCATGTCTAATAACTATTATTTTTTTTAAATTTGTGAAATCTCATCTTAATCCCAACTCTATTCTAATAATGTTAAAAATTTTTTTATCAGTTTATTACCTCATTCATATTTTGCTCTTGGTAGAAATGTCCTATTACGTTAGCTAATTTTTCAGGATCCGATGTTTCTGGCCTTGAGAAGAGTAATGCTACATAAATGGGAATATTTTTGCCCATCATCATATCATTATATATTTCAATTCCCTTCAAACACAATAAGATTTTTAAGGCCTCTAAAATCATTATAAAATTTATCTCATTTGAATTCAAATTATTGGTCAAATAATCTTCTTTATTATTATTTCCAATTAAATCATGCATCTAAAAAGAAATAATAAAAAATAAATAGAATATCATTCATATATATAAAATATAATAAACATTTTAATAGTAGTAAATAATTGTAATTAAAAGATGCAAGATGATGATTTTTATTAAATTGGATTAATGCAAAATTTACTCTCAATCCCGGAATTAAACCTAAGATTTTTAGTTTTCTTGACAGTTGCTAGCTAAAATTCATTTGAAAACCGGAAAACCGAAGATCCTGGGTTGAATCCCCAAGCTGGGAGTAATTTTTACATCATTCCAATACTAACTTTAGATAAAAAATTTTCAAAAGTTGGCAAACATGACTTAAAACGATATTTCTTTTGAACCAGTCTCCCCCCCCCCCTATTTTAGCGTATTTCAAAAGAGTTATTAAAGTAATTATTATATCTTTTATAAACGCATTATAAGTTTCAAAAATAAGTAGACAAACTCTCTTTTGTTTCTTCTTAATAGGTAATAAGAAGTAATAAAAAATAAAATTTCATAATGTTTTAGTTAGTATAAAATTTATTATTTTTGGATTATATATAACTCTCCTATTTAATTAATAAGAAAAAATGATAGAGATTGTCTACTTACTTGTGATACACATAGCATATTTATTCTTATATCCAAATCTATTGATATTTCTTTATGTTCAGCGGAAAGATATAGATCCGTGGACAGACGGTTGAGAAACAGTAGTATAGAAAACTTAAATATGTAAACAAATATGATCAGGATTTTGTGTTTTGTTTTAAATTAATTAAATCTAAATTTAATTTTAATATAAAAACTCTATTATCATTTAATATTAGATCTTTATAGTGGTCTAAGTATTTAGATGGGGTGAAGATTTTTATTTAAAAAATGGGAGTGATCTTGCTTTTTTTGAATCTTATAATTTATCCATATATTTATATATAGTTTATTAATTAATTTTTATTTGAATAATTTGTTGAGAACAGATTTAATATCTCAACTTAATCTATTTTTAATTAGGAATTAAATTTGAAAAAATATTTTAAAATTACCGTTGATTCTAAAATAGCAAGACAATGATCCAATCTATTTAAAGTTGTTCCATTTTTAAAAGGATCAAGCGTTTCTGGTAATTTCCAATTTTTAAGCCAATTAAATTGATTCCAATATGTAGGGAGCGAATTTTGTCTACAATTATTTACTAATTTATGTCCTTCTTCTGTTAAAATCCATTGAATTAAAAGAGCGCTCAATGGTTGAAATTTATCAGCTCGAATCATGCGTACATGAGTTATTTTATAATCGGATTCAATCACATGAAGTGCCTTAAATAAATAAAAAATTTTCATTAATATATAAGCAGTATATATATTAATATTTTATAAATTGAAATAAATACTTTTATCATTTTTTTATCGATGAAAATGTGAGATAAATCCGATATTTTAAATCTTTCGCTAATTAAATATGATTTTTCTTGTGCCTGAAATTTATAATTAATAATTATTAAGTATACTAAATAAAAAAATAAACAAATATACTTACGGATGAAGTAAATTTAACAATATTTTTATTGCTAGAATGAAAAATTATAATAATTAAAATAGTATAAAATTTAATTTTTCTAAAATAGCAATAATAATTTACCTTTTGGCCATATTAAGATACTCATCATCTAAGATACCTGATTCTTCAGAGCTCCAACAGCCAAATTCATTAATAGGACTTGTAAGCAAGTCACTTTTACTAAAATGTCCACTTGTTGTAGATCTGTTTTAAAAAATTTATTTATTTAATTATTTATTATGTAATGTAGAATAAAAAAAAAACTTTATATTTGATGATATTTATTTAGCAAAATTTTGAGAGAAAATGAACTAAAAATTTCAATAATTAATTAAAATAAAAATTTTCCAGAAACCAATCTGTAAACCTAACATAATCACTTGAAGAAGAAAAGTGCTACAGATTTTTTGTTTATAATTCCATGTAAAATGACAATTAAATCTTTTTTTTCTAATTTGACTCTAATCAAAATTGTATGAAAACAAAAAGTTGTTATAAACGGATAATCAGAAAATATAAAATTGTTTTTATTAATGTGAAATATTATTTACCTTTCTGTGATAGGACTTAGTAAACTAACGCCCGTTGAAACGCTCAAAACGCTCTCTTCCATAACAGTGTTTGTGTGCTGTTTATTATTATTAGGGAGAAGTGTAAATTCTTCATTTTCATTACAAATTGTTAAATTTGTAGTATCTAGCTGGGATATTTCTTCTCCATCCCATTCCAAACTATTTAAACCTTCATTACTAAGATTAGAATTCAAAGAAAGTTCTCTTTTGAAAAGTCGATTTTCATTTGACATTTTTAATTTTGAATTAATATTATGACTAGAATCTACTGGTTTTATTGAAAATTGAGGCGAATCCCACACAAGAGAGTCGATAGAATCATCATTGTCCATGATATAAGAAGATTCAGAATTTTCTGAAGATGTGTTACCAGATGGTATAGTTGTCAAACGATATAATCCTGAAAAACATTCACGAGCCCTTTTCTGTTTATCTTCTAATGTGATATTATCATCAACTGTGGTTGCATCATTAGAAACTCCTAAATCAATAAGACTAGACATGCCAGGTACATTCCTATTCGATTTAATCGTTTCGAAATCTTCATCCATTAATAAACAATTCGATTTAAGAAGATTGATTTCTTGTTGTATTTTATCTAAATTTCCAATTGTTGATGTCGACATGTTGATTTCAGGTATATCGTAGCTTAAATCGGAACAGGTGCTGTCGAATGATCCTTTATGGGGTAGGTATTTAGAAAATCCAAGTGAATCGTAAGAATCATCTCGAGTCATATTTGGGCTTCTTTTAAATTGAGGGGAATTGCCAAATTCTTTAAATTCGTCCATTTTGTCTAATTCAAGTGGAATAATTCCCATAGCTTTTAAATCATCTGCCCAATTTTCCGATGGTTTTTCACTATTTTGCTTTAAATTGAATAAATAAGGCATTTTAGTTGAATTCACGAACTATAAAGAAAAAAATAAATGTAATAAAAAAAATAGAAAATTATTATACAATCTACATAAAAATTCAAGATAGCAAATTTCTTAATGTTTTTGATATTATTATTATTGTAATTTTACTACTTCAGGTCAAATAGACTCGTAAGATTGAATAACAATACGGTTTCCATAAAATACTTAATTTTTACAGAATATATGCATTTCCATAAAAAAATAAAATGAAAAATTTTTTTGCTTAGAATTTTTTAAAGATTTTTTTTCTCCTTAAACCAAAAAAATTTATTCGAACTCACCTGATAATTTTCATTTGAATTGAAAAGTTGTGAGATCTTATTAACTAACCAGCTTGAAGTATTAGTGGGAAAGCGTTGTTTTTCCATTTTTTCATTTCTATTTACTTTACGATGACGAAAATTTCTTCGTGAAGATAATTTGTTTCTAATAAAGCGATTTTGCGAAGTTGACCTTCGTGATTTGTTATTTTGTATTGATACATCATCTTCTGAAGTTCCATCCTAAAAAATTAAAATATATTAAAAAATAAACTAATGAAAAATATATATATATATATATATATATATATATAAAATAAAAAAATTACCTCTGATTGAGAGACGGAATCATAATCTACTAGTGAATCCACTGATGTATTATATTTAGAAAATTCGTTCTTTTTGCATTGAGGTCCAAAATAAACTTCCTAATTAGAAAAAAAATTATACTAATTATATAGGTGTTGTAAAAATATGAAGGAAGTAGCCAGGATATAAATAACAGACGTCATAATTTTTTAACAGAAGGGAATCTAGCGCCCCAGTCAAAAATTTTCTTCAGCGCCTCAACTTTTCAAAAATTTTTGTTTGGCCTTTTGTTGGTCGACTCATTCAAAAGCTGTTTTTTTCTGTTTTTCATGTGATTCCCCTCACTTTATCTAGCGTCCTAGTCAGTCCTTCAGAACCCAGATTTTTATTTATATCCTAGTTCTTTAATAAATAGTGAAAAAATGTTGTAAATATATTTAAAAAATTTATTTAATAAAATTTTACCTGAATATCTGAAAGATTATCATCAGTAAGTTCTTCAATGAGTTGTTGATTATTTGAGAGGCCAAGAGAAAATAAAGAACTTAGAGAAGAAACTTGTCTAGATGAAGGAGAAGGAGGCCGAGAACGAGATCCATATTGTTGATATAACTTATAACAAACTAATCCTCCAAATCCAACTAATAGGATTAGTCCAGTTGTTTTAACTAAAAAAAAATATTTTTAAATTTAAATTGTATAAATAAACTTATTTTTTACAGAGATAGAAAGTAATCAAAGAAACAACAAAAATGTTTTTTTAAGATCTCTCGACTCGATTTCGATCTTCTTCAGGACAAATTTTGTTTATATCGAGAGGTTAATACTAACTTTCGATGCTTTTTTTAACGGCATTCCATCATCTTATACTAAAATATTCTTCTATATATAGGTTATTATTAAGTGAAATTAAAAATATTTATAAAAAAATTCATCGTAAATATTTTTAATTGGCCAAACTTCAGATATAATTAAAAAGGATGCAAAGCAGGAGCAGCCAAAAAATATAATGAATATTGAGACGTCATGTCTACATATTAATAAGATAAAATACATATATTTATAATATATATATATATATATATATATATATATATATACACACAAGATCTTGATATATACGTATATAAAATAAAACTTACATTCATTATTATTATATTTTTTGGCTGTTCCTGCCATGCATCCTCAATCAGAATCACAGCTACCTAATTCGATATAATATATTATTCTTTATAGAAATGGTCTAATTTGATATAAAATAGTTAAGATGATATAAAAATTCCATTGCCTGGAAGCAGAGCCACCAGAAAAATTGTAAATATTTCATTTTTGTTTGTCCACCCTCTAAATGGCCATGATTGCATATATAAGGACGACTATTAGGGAGAAAGAATGGGAAATTACACCACAGGTATAATTTAAAAAAAAAATATTTTCTGAAATATGAGTGTCATAACTCTTTTGCAGTAAAAAATTTATGGCTACCTCAGAACTCGAACTCAGAACTTTTGAACTTGTGCTCCATTCTTGTTTCCATAGTAAATATTGCGAAAATTCAAAGGACTGAGTTCAAGTGCCAAATCAGAAAATTTTTTTTTACAAATAATTAAAATTTAGGGTCTACCTAGTAACATGAATAAATAATTGTTTTACATTTGATTTTGTTTCAAGGTCCGAACTAGGGCTTGAATTTGTTAAAATAATTACCAATTTAATATATCCATTTATATCAATATATTAAATATCAATGAAATGCATCATAGTAAGAGTGATTGAATACAATTAGGGATTAATAGGTATTTAAAATCATTACTTATCAGTTAAGTTGAAGATAAGAAATACTCAATAAATTATGATCCAATTTTAAGATGAAATTTCATAATCAAAATTATTACCAAATAAAAATAAAAAATTGCAAAGGAAAAGTATAAACTCTAAAACTGATATGGCCTGAACATAATTGACCTCATCAGCTATATTTAATACTTGTTAATTTTTCAATTTTTTAAATAAATTTATTAAAAAAATGTCTTTAATAAAATTTATAAAAAATGATAATCCACAAACCTTTTGTTTTAAAAGCCTTTCTTTAAATTTAATAATGGTCTTTATATTTTAAATTATAAATTTAAAATCTATTATCTTAATTACATCAACTTTTAGCACATATTACCAGATCTATTAAGATGATTGCATAAACGATAATATCAATATTAATCATCATCAATAAGATATTGATATATTTAGTGGCAGATTAAGGAAGTTGGGCCCCTAGGCCTATATCTAGGGGCACTCCAAAAAAAATAATAAAAATAAATAAAAGTTAGGTAGCAAATAAATGAAATTTTGTACTTTTGAATTTTTCGAACTTCTAGATTTTTCTGTCTATTAAAGGGTTAAAGAATGATAAGTCAATATCAGTCAGTAATAATAAAAAGGAAAATATCTTGGCTTGAGGACTTTCCCAAAGCCCCTAGGTCATGCCTTATTGCCTCATTGGTAATCCCCTACAAGATGCACTAGTTAATGCAATAATTTTTTTTTCATTATAGATGCAACAATATGTTTTTGCCTAACTCTATGAAAATTAATTTGATCCATGGGATAATAAAATTGTTTCGAAATGTCTCCGAGATCAAAAACATTTATGGGTGATCCAGGCCTTTATACCTCCAAGATTATTCTTCATTAATTCTAATTATCTCTTAATGTAAAGCTTTTGAAGTAATACCTGTTTCAACAATAAGAGCCCATGTTGATGAAAGAGAGCAAATCTCAAGTCCGATACTACTCGCCAAAGCAATCCAATCCGTCTCCAGGTTGGTACAGGCTTGGGCCCCGATATACGGGAACCCAAAAGGGTCCACTTGATTAAGCCCGGAGCTTCCAATCAATTGCCAACGCTCTTGTCTAGTATATAGAGAGAAAAGTAGACCACACCATTGTGGGTCCATACTCATCGAGAGCATTTCGAATTGAGAGCGTCCCTGAGCTTCGCACAAGAGACAAGTCGGCATTTCTGCCGACGTAATTTCAATTCGAATTTATTATACCCTTCTTCATCTGTGGACCAAATGAGGTGACCTTGACACAGATGTGTTCCAGGGTGGTGGGATGGGGGAGGCCGATTTTCGGCTAAGAAAATCATCAAGTCCTCCCTTATATTGATCGAAATTTTTTAAAGTGTATAAGAAATTCACTCACATATTTCCAAGAAAATCATACTGACACTTCGATCGGGTCAACAAGACAAGCAAAACTAAAACGATCAATAATCCTGAAAACAAAAAATTTACTAATAATAAAGTAAAAAATAAGCATATTTGATCAATTTGAAATATTTATTAATTTTAATATTTTTAAAGTACTTACAATAATCTTAATATGTAAATTTATATAAATAAATAAAGTATTAAAGAATCGAAGGGTGAGAATAACTTTAGACTCTTTCATAGCTCGTGTTGAATGACGTTTTGTTACCAACTATTAAAAACAATTTCTTCGCCAATACGCACTTTTTAAAATTTAATATAATTTTAATAAAATATTAGTTATTTAAAATTAAAAAAAAAAAATAGATGAATTTTATATAAATAATAAAATAATAAACTTAGTTTTCCTTTTTCAAATATATCAACTAAGTCAGGGCTATCCAATCAGCTTGTGAACAGAAATTAATAAATTAACGCATCGATTTTTTAAAAAACTTTTGTAATACCAAGTTTGAGCAGTCCTGAATTAAATCATAAATAAATTTCAGTCTTATTTTCTAAAATTTCATTTTTTTTTTAAATTTAAAATATGTTTGTTGGCAGAGGAAGGGGGTGAAGGGTTTGCTAATTGATCAACACTTTTTAGAGGGGAGGGGAGGACAAAATTTTTGTACTGAAATTTCAATCATTTCTGATAAAAAAACTATAGTACACAAACTAAACTTGACTTTAAAATATTTCTTTCACTTACTAAAATTCAGCGTCTAATAAGAAAAAATATGTTAAAAAAAATTTTTGGGAGGGGCCGTGTCTTTCTATCTCTTAATTTAATAATGATTTAATTAATTAAATTAAAAATATAAGTTTCCCCTAGACATCTTCTCCGACTACACTAATTTAAAAATGGCGGCTTATTTTAGTGATTTTTTTTATTTTAAATTTATAATTTAATTTATTTTTATAACTTTCTAAAATTATACAAAATACAAAAAATTAATTAATATATTCTCTTTTATCAATAGAATATTTGAGATTTTTTATATTTTTATTTTTTCCTTTTTATTTAGAACAATTAAAAAAATCATTGAAGAGATTTGAACCACGTCTACATTAAATAAAACTCATACGGAATTTTTCCAAATTAAT
>JAAAKE020106143.1:2278-12896 GCA_010014785.2 Anisolabis maritima
ATATTTGCTCGCTAATTTAAATTTTTAATAATATAATAAAATAAATAAAAATTAACATGTCACTTAACATGTTCAATAAGCCAGCTGACTGTCTATATATTTTTGCAACTTTTGATATTTTGGAATAGTAACTTATCAAATGTGTTGAAGACTGACTTGTACAGAGATTTCTTGTGATTATACTAAAGCCGGTTCCAGGTTTCCTCCCCCCATAGGAAGCATCATTGACCAAAGTTGAATGCATTTTGCAATGTGATTGAATCCATCTCAGCATTAAGCTCTTTATGACCTCAACTAATCGCCGTCTTCGCTTTTTTTAATTATAAATAATTAAATACTTTTTTTATATAATTTTTATAATAAAAATATTAGTTTTTTATGATGATGTCCGTAAGTCAACTTGTGTCATTCTCCAAAGGATTTTAATATTCCATTACAATGGTCCAAACGTAGAGAAATAATTACCAGTATCTCAAGTTCATGCGCTTCCTCCACACCAAAATATACTTTTAATTTACATGGAAAAAATACATACATACAAATAAAAAAAAAAAAGATTTCAGAAAATAAAATAAAATCAAGAAATTTTTCTCTTTATCGTCTGATATCGATGATTGGATCGATTTCATACAATCAATCACGATCGTCGATGAACCGGTACCAGAAAAAGGAGAAGGATGAAGAAGTTGACCCGTGAAACCTTGGAGCCAAGAGCCAGGAGCCAGGATGGGTTCACCTTAATGCCCTAGGGGCTTAGCCTGGCCCAAATTGCCCGGCGCCGTGTGCCCAATGACCTCATGAAGGAATCGGACCACGGGCTCCTTAGTCATCATCATCATCTCAACCACTCTTTCTTTTAACAGCCCGGACAGACGATTCTCTCCACTCTCGGTTTACATTCGTACTTTAACTAGATGAGGATTAACTAGATGCGGATCTAGCTTTCCTTACATTTCAGCACCTCTCATAATCAATCATTCAAAAACTCTTCCTTAAGGGGACTTTATACTTAAAATATTAGCTATTTAATAAAATTTTTCTACTAAAAAATATTCAACCTAATTAGGTAATCTTTTGTTTTATTTATGAAAAAATAAATAAATTTTTTTATATTTTAAATAAGTATTTATAAAAAAATTTATTTTTATTTCCCATACGTAGAAAAAAATTTTTATAAAATTTATATATATATATTTTTAATTAATTAGCTACATAAAACTAATTACTTTTTAAATTTATTTATAATTGAAAATAAAGATGTTTTATCTTTGAGAGGGGGGGAGTTCGGTAGCCTCTATTGGGGCCACGTTTCCGAATAGTTCAAGAGAAGGGACTTTATTTGAAAAAGGTATTCAATATTTCAATAAATTTGAAAGTTGAAAGAGAGTCAAATATTTTTGAGAGGATTTTATAGCCTACATATAGTAAATAAGAAAATAGTTGACAACAATGTTACTTTCCACTATATTGGATTATATAAACAATAATAAGACGGAAATTCCTCGATTATCACTTCATTTCTTTGACGGCAAATTCCTTCAGTGCCAAGTCGATTCCCGCGAAAGTTCGAATTTCACTCACAATAATTGGAATTTTCAGTTATCAAATTATAAATCACTACTCGAGGTACTGAAATCCAATAAAGGAATATGTTGATTATTTTTATTTCAAAATAATTTTGTTCTCTTTTTTATTGTTAGCCAAAAAAATTACTTATTGATTGATATCATTTAAATTTCCATATTATTTTTAAAGTCCGGCAGATCTTAAGGGGTCAAGTCAAGGGTCGCTTATGAAAAAAACTTAAAATAAATAAAAAAAACTACATAATTAAATAAACGAGGGTAAAAAATCAAAAGTTAAAATTATACGAATCCCCTCTTCGGGCCCTCTCTTTTTTTAAAATTTAGGAGATTACAATTCTAGAATTAAAAGGAATAATTAATGGGGTCCGAATAGGGAAAGGGAGAAATCAAATAAATAAATAAACTATTTCAAGGTTAGAATAAAATAGAGACTTACTAACGGTCCAAATACTTTTTATTAATCTCTACTGTTATCAGTACAGGCCCCTTCCAAAAAATTTCTATTTTATATCACTCCCTCATATCTTGTGAGTACTTGGAGAGGTGATCACGAGTTTATCGAGCCAAGATTGTTCTTTGGCACTCCCATATCAAGTGCCAGTCTAGACAAAGGATTCTCACTCTAATTCCAAACTGAACTACGCATGCGCATTATGAAATATGTTGCTTAGAGTGAAAAATAAACGTTTCTATAGCTCAATTACTTAAAGAAGAACATTTTGGACGGAGCTTGTTCCAAGACGAGGACCTCCAATCTCTCTGCTAAACTTATCCAAATAAAGAGAATTATAATTGTAATTAATTATATTTCATAGGATTCATTCATTTCTCTATTATTAAATGTAAATGAACTTAATTTATTTTGCATATAGCTCAATTATTTAGCTTGAGTCAAAAGACGAGAAGTATTTCTCCATTTAAGGAAGAAGGACAATGGATGGAGAGAATTTCTTCCTTGCTGTTTTACGCATGCGCAACGAATGGAAGAAGTTTACATGGCTTTACAGAATGCGTATGCGGGATTAGTGCACTTATGGTATAACAAATCAAAAACAAGATTCTATGTTATAAATAAATAATTATTTATTTATTATTCTATTTATAAATGTTTTAATCCACTATTATTCTTAGAGCTTCTAATTTTTTAATAACTCATGTAATTAAAATAAATATTTAGTATGCTAGTTTAATAAAAAGAGATGTAACATAGCTGCTTTTTATTAACTGAATTAAAACAAATTTATGCGACACGTGTAATCGTTTAGATGCTCTAAGAAGGTCATTTGATGATGAACACCTCTTCATTTTTTTTACGAACTTCGTATTTTTATTTCTAATCATTTTGAAAAAGCGTATTTGGAATTAATAAACGAAAACAAAAACTAGCCTTAATTAGAGATTTCCCATCTCTCCGGAGGCAATCGAGTCCTCTGGGTCAGTGACTCATCCATCTCCCATCGGCCTCATCAATTAAATCGAGAACCAAACAAATTATTTTATTATTTATGCCACATTTTCATTTTGAATGAAAGTTGGCTGCCTGATGCTACCCGGTAGCATCTCTATCCAATGGCCTGACCAACAACCCTTGGAGAAAGTATTTTAAAATCTAGGCGAGTAGTAAAATGAATGCTCAATTCTATAAATAAATTAATAAAATTGAATTAAGTAGTTATTTTAATTTTATGAATACTTGTATTAAATATATTCTTGGTAATAAAATACAAAAAACTTTACGGAAGCTATTAAGTGTATTTAATAGTTTGTAGTTTGTTTTAGAAAAATACATTAATAAAAAAAAAAGCAAAGAAAATTCAAATAGCCTGTGGATTAATCCAGAGGACTTAAGGCAAAAATTATTCCATCTGGGGAGAGAAACCTGAATCCTACTCAAAGCCCTGGCCTAGGCGAAGAGAAACAGCTACCAAGATCTCCGTTGTTAAGAAAAGGCCAAGCACTGGATGAGCGGAGGGACAAAATGACCTCGGGAGCAGAAAATGACGTAAAATGAAAATAAATTTCTTAAAAAAAAAAAAAACTCAAGTAATATTTTATGGGAAATTGCAATTAATAAGACCAACTATGGTCTCCATATGTTTACTGTTTTTCTTTCTAAATTATTTATTAACCTTTATTAAGAAAGAATTAGGACAATCGCTCAGGGGATAAGGCATACAACATTTTTTATTACGGTACTGAATGAAGTATTCAGAAGAAGAAGTAGTCATTAGCCTTAGTATTGGTATATGAGAGCAGTAAATAATAATAAATAAATATCTGAATTTGGCGTTAACCCGCCAATGTGTTAATTATATTTCTTACTCAGGTTTTGACTAATTATTATTTTTTTTTAACTTTTAGACTCCGTCCATATTTATATAAATTAATTAGTAATCAATAAAATTTAAATTTTATTGCTCAGGATGGGAAAGGAACGACAGACCCTTAGTTAATGAAGCTCTAAGAGAATTATACTATTTATTAACAAATTAAAACTGATATTTGTTGGATACCTCAATTTTTTTTATGCAAAATTTCGAAATGATTTATAGGATGTTCGGTCATTTTGACTGCGTCAATATGTTGTTTTGCATTTCCCCAAGACTCGTTTTTAGATAATTTGTTTGGAATCCGAGAAGAGAGAAAAGGAGAAAGAGAAGACGTAACTTTCGGATATTTCCTTTAATCTCATCCTTGGAGAGTGAATGAATGATATTCAGGCCGTTTTCCAAATCGTTTACATTAGATGACCTTAGTCCACATAAAGGACGTTTGCCTATCTTACCTCATACCGTATTTGATTTTTTAAACATACATTAGGCCCATGTGGACTTACTTAGTTCATATTTCCAAATATCATCTTGAGTTTGGCAATCATGCTAGAATTAAGAGTTTTAATTCATTTATATATTTTGGATCCTCTCACCTTTGAAAGAAATCTAAATTATTTACTTCAGGCAATTCTACATTTAAAATATTATAAATAATATATCTATAAAACATCAATCAACGACTACAAGCTCCTTCTAGGAGTCTTAATAATAAGACATTAGCCTTTGCATAAATTAACTTAGATAAAGGGCTCGTGTATAAATTCGTTCGTTTTTGCTTGCTAATAGTTTTTTCGATTAATTGGTCTAAAGCTTCCCTAGAGCCGAACCCACCAGCTCAGTTGTTCATTTCAATGAGATTAAACAACTGCGCATTCGTGGGCTGCTATAGGGAAGCTTTAGACCAATTAATCGAAAAAACTATTAGCCTAACTTCCATCACGACCCTTACTAAATAGTCTTTTAGTTAAACTAGGAGGTCACACCTGCATTTGGATGGAGGCCACGAATTACCCGAGCTAAGCCTTTACTACATAAGGTGTCATGTAGTGACATGCGAGTATATTTTTATGATTTTTACAAAAATATACTATAATAATTTTTATAAAAATACACTCGCTTATTTTTATAAAGTATGCGAGTATATTTTTGTAAAAATTATTTTAGTATATTTTTGTAAAAATCATAAAAATATACTCGCATGTCACTACATGACACCTTATGTAGTAAAGACTTAGCTCGGCCATGTCACTACATGACACTCAGTGTAATAAAAAGAAATAAGAATATATGTACACATATTTACATTTCCAAATCATGTACAACTATTCATAACAACTTTGGGTCTATTACAAACAGCCAATAAGAGACTGAAGATGAACCAATAAATTGTTTCCGAAACGTCTCCTTTCGCCTTTTGCGATCCAAGGGCTTCTTTTTGCTGCACTCTGCCTTCTTATTCCTTTAACAATCCTTAATTTAATCCGTTTGTTTCGTTAATTAATTTAAATATTTATATGATAATATTTATTGATACTATTCAAATAATACATGCTGAAATGACGAAATGCACCTCCGAATAGGGACAAGCATTGAATTTAATCAATGCTATCAAAAATATATTAGCAATTGTTTTTTGCATTTGTATGCGCTTTATAGCTGATGATGATAATGTAATGACCCAAAAAAGCCAAGCCGATAAGGAAACTATTTAATAAAACGTTTGGATATTTGAAAAATTGCTCTTCGGGGGTCGTTTTTATAATCCGCGTGCGAAACGTGACTGGGTTTGCGTTTATCTCTTACCAACATCACGTCCAAGTCACGAATTCAACACTCAACTAAAATATACCAAAAAATTTTTCTTTGGGGAATTTGGAACTGAAATATAATATAAGTATGTCTCCTGCTGTTAGAGCTGCTAGCAAGAGAATTTATAAAGCACTATTCGGAATCTGGGAAAGGTCGTTTTTAAGTTTTTTTCTTTGCTTTTCAGCATCTGAGGCCATATACACATTAAATGATATATAATTTATTTATTTACACCTAAAGGTATCCAAGTGATTTCATCAATATTAATAATATCAATATCATTAAATTCTCGGCCACTGTCTTTATAAATTGGATTTAAAAAAAAAATTTGCTCTTTGATTTCGCCCCTATTAATATAAAATAATAAATAAATATAATGAAAACAAATCTTCAACTTTAATTAAAATATAGAATATTTCTACGACATTCGGGGTCTCAGAAGAAACGAGTTGCCTGAATTGCACTAAATTAAGTGTTGATGTTATTAGCAAAAATGTACAACTTGTTTAATTCTTCTCTGAAAGTAGGAAAATGAATCTTCTTTAAATCATTCACCCTTTGGGGATCAGAGGTTCTCAAACTCTGCGCCTTTGCTGATTTATATCGGGGCCACTTTAAATTTTTCTTTAGAAAATGCAAGAAATTGTATCTTTGGCTAAAATTTATATTAAAGATTAAATAACGAAGAGAAAGATGATATTATTGTTGTGGAAAATTATGTATTTTCTATCCTGAGGGCGCTTCAAAAAAATTTCCAAGCTTCTCAGGGCGCCGCAACTTCAAAAGTTTAGGAACCTTTGAGTTGGTACTAGCTGGAACTGAGAGAGTCCCTTCTCAAATAGGATTTGATAAAAGGCCCTATGTATCTCTTCTCTTCAGTCACTTGTGTAAGCGACTGTTGTGGAGAAACTTTCTTGGGATTTTACTGAACCTGTGTCGGAGGTATCACATAAATTTTTGAATCTATTTATTCAACTCTGAAGCTGCATTATCTTTTCAACTAATGATCTTCTCAGCTATAGTAAGGAATATTCGGAATAATTATAAATGCTTGTAGATAGCTATATCTATAGTAACCAAGCGAATTAAGCAGATGAACTTTCACCTCAGCTTCAAATTCAACTTTTTTCAATCAATCTCCTCGTCCCTAAAATCCCAACTATTTTAAAAGTAACCTTAACTCTTTTTTAAACTTATTAGATAAATACATTAGTAAACAGTTACTTTTATCTTTACCAAAACTTGTTCAAATATGATACATTTCCAACTATATATATTTGAAAAGTCTGTTATGTGTTGGCTGTGTCAGTTTATTTTATTTGTATTTATTTATCTAACTTTTCCTCTAAGCGTTTAATTTTCTCTTTTGCTATTTTTACATTTTAATGATTTTAATTTATTTCTTCTTCTACACCAGCAGCTTCCAACTCAGAGTATGGGGATGTGCGAAATAATAATAAAAAAAGAAAAACGGCAAAAGATACACATTCTTGCAAAAAAAGGTACATAAAGTAAAATTCTGATGCTTATTCTTAATAATTTTTTAAAAGGGGTACATTTTGGTGAATGAGCCTAGAAGGGGTATGGAATTCAAAAAAGATTGAGATGCGCTGTCCTAGACCCTCGGGTCTCCATGACACTTCTACAAGTCGTCTACAATCTTCACATCGTGATTAATTTACCCTTTTTCTTCTTGCACCATTCTTTCTTCAGGGTATAATAAACTTCATAGAGGATTTGACCCAAAGACCCTAGCACTTTGCTGTCCCGTTTTACGCCCAAATTGATGCTCTTTTGATTCTATTGAATCTATCTACTGAATAGCTTGGATAAAAATAGAAAAAGAAGCAAATAACGAGTTCCCTTTCTCTTTGGTTGGCTTGACTATTTTCTATCCGTCTTTGGTCCTAATCTAGGAGGTAATCTTTTGGGCCCTGCAGACGTGAGAGGCCTCTAGGCCCCTTGGAGGGGGCACTCGGCCATAGGACATTGACCCGGCTGTTATTTAATACAATTATAACAAACCTAAAGGTTTTTGGAACTCGATTTCCCCATCTCTCGGTACATTCTATGCATTAATGACATAGTACTGAGGGAAGGGAGGAGGCGTCCTAACTCTAGCGGTACCTCTGGTCACAACACGTGCCCTTTCTATCTATATACACAGACACTCAAATATCTTTTAAATAGTCGTTAGGTAGGCTTTTTAATTAAACTCTTCCCATTACATATATATATATATCAATCAATAAAAGAAATAAAAATAAATACGACAGGAGCTTTAAAAAATAAACGATATTTACAACTACTATGAGATAGTTTCGATTCCAGTTCAAACCAAAATTTATTCTAATTAATAAAAATGAATATCATAAATAATTAATAATTGGATTCCCCAAATGCCGAAATACAAAAAACACTACTTCCGAGGGCCAATAAATATTTTTGAAATCTGACACCATTTATACAATATCAATCTATATTATAATATATTCATAGAGGATTTTTCTATCTAATTCTTTTATTTGGTGGTCGAACCAGAAACTCAAGATAGCCCTTCTCTTCTGTTAAAAGGCCGCAATCAACTCCAACAAAATAAAATTATTATTCAATTTTGTTAACTAATAATATGACAATCTAAGATAGAAATTTGAATATAAGATCTTGAAGATGAATAAATTTCTGAAAATTCAAATAAATTTTTCAGTTAGCCGAACTTACGACTAATATATTTATCTAATTCCATGATGGGTTCCAGCTCTTTCATTCAGGTGTCATTACATGGACCACGAGTTACTCGAGCCAAGATTGGCATTTCTTTTACTTTCTAAAATATAATCCCTTATGTATTATATATATATATATCAGTCTACCTTCCCCTTAAGCCTGAAATTGAGTGACTAGTCGGCTTACTCTTCGATTCGGCAGGTTAAATATCAAGACCGTGGTATATGACAAGAAAAAAAAAGATAGATATAAGCCTTTCAAGAATTTTCTCATATACAAGTATATAATATATATTCATATCTGTAATGAAGAAGTAGCGTAGCCAGAATTATTGTTTAGGAGAAAATATTTTTTATTTTATGTTCTTATCTGAAAATTTTTTATTCTCTAAATTTTGTCTCTTTTAAAAAGCGAGTGGTATGTGAGAAAGGCAAATTTTTTGTTTCCCTTCTAGACCTTTGTAAAGATCTCTTGGGCTTCAATACAGTTCCGCCTGCACTCTCTCGACGACTCTGGCTGGTTATATGAATTAACATAAAAATTTTATTACAGTGCACAAGATTTAAAAAAATTTGTACATTTTATCTATTAATAATATAATACATGTATTTTTATTACATAGCGAGATAATTTATTATTACAAGATTTAACAATAACAAAATAAAAATAGGATTTATTTATTAGGTCATTTTTTGAATATAATTAGAGATCCTGTAATTCTTTTCTCATCGCCGGCAGCCATTTACCCTTCGAGGAATTTCTTGTGCTAAACCCACATTCAAGGTCACAATAGTTTTTTTTTTTAATAGGATCTTATATTTAAATGAGCTTGCTCTTCATTTATTATTTGAACTAGCTATAAGAGAGGAGAATGCTATTGCTTTAAACGACGTTGCCTCTGTATCTTTCTCAACATTTCACGTGTAAGACAGACCACAAAAAATTCTATTTACTCACTGAAGTCGGACCTCGTTAAGGGACCAAAATTCTTGCCTAATAATTGATGTGAAATTGCTGAGAAAAAATATTTGTTTCCAAAGAAGATATTCAATGTTAATAATTATTAAATATGGAAAAGTGAGAGGAATAGTAAATGCATTATATAAATAGAGTATAGAAATAAATATAAATATAATGCATAATAATAAATATTAATATTTATTAAATTATCTTGCCATTTAGCAGAGTAATATTAATATTATTTTCATAACTTTTTTCCCATTCCAACTTCACTTGAATGGAAAATTAATCCCAATGATGGATGCTAAGGTGATGATTGGCTGACAGTTTAAGAAGATGAGGCTGAAGTCTACGTTGGAAATTAAAAATTAAATAAGATGTTTATTTAATTTCCTAGTCTTCAACCTAATCTTCCTAAACAAAATTATTACAGATGTAAAGACCTCTAAATTAAAAAAAAAATTTTAATGAAATTATTGAAATTTCAGGTAAAACCATCTTCCTATACCATTCTATGTACCCCAAATCCCTACAAAAGGGGGCACAATTTCAAATATTTGGGAAAATTGGGAATGTTATTATTTTAAATATGCTTTTTAGATTAAGTCAGATTCATACTTTAAAATAACTGCTCTTAATCTTTGTTTAACCCGGACCCCCTTTCGATACTCTTTATTGCCGATGACCTCCAGTTACAATACTTAAAAGTTATCAAATATTTATTTTAATTTGCCCATCAAACTCCTTTGTGGATACCATTGTTAAAAACTACTGCTTTAAAGTATTTTTTTTAAATAAAATTTTATTATTCCTTGTTTCTCTTATAAAATATAATCACATATTTAACAATAATATATTTTTGCTTGCGGACCTGCCTTCGCGGAAGCTGATGAAAGCTTATGATTGTAAAAATTGTAGAGATTTCAACGTTTCATAAATTTTCATAGTTCGTGTTAGTGGCTTTTTCAAAAATTTAAAGATTTTATTTAACGTTACGCAATTAAAAGATTTTACACATTGGTATCGTTCGAGGTACTTCTTATGAGGATCTCTATATAGCAACCTAAGAGATTCCGCTATTTTTAAGTTCATCTGAAAAATCTTTGAAAGCTATCTGCAAAATTGTAAAAAAAAAAAGGCTGATAGATTTTCGATAAAATATAACCTACATAGCTTTGAAGATCTTCTAGAGATGCAAATCTT
>JAAAKE020106154.1:0-15262 GCA_010014785.2 Anisolabis maritima
GATAAAATCTTTTCTATTTCAAAATTTAAAAAATACGAATCTACCATTTTATTATTCTTTTGATTTTGAATAATGTGCAATATATTTATTTATTTTCTCATGAGTAATTATTCGAAAAAATTTTTTTAAATAACCATTTAAAAATTAACTCAAAATAATTTTTTTTATTTTTATTAACAAATGACCAAACTTAAAATTTTCTATTTTCTGCGTAAATGTTTTTTATTTTTTATTTTTTAAGGAAAAATAAAAGAAAATGCAGGGTTTTGTAAAAAGAAAAAAATATTTGTTTTTGGTGCTTTAATCGAAAAGAAAATAAAATTTAAAATAAAATTAATTTTGTTTACATTTCCAATAATATTGATAATAATAATAGTACTTGTATAATCCGTCCAGTCATGAGTGACACTTGAGGGCAGTATATATTCGAAGAAATAAAAATGTCTATCTCAGCTGAATAGAAAAGAAAGGAGATGCTTCACTTTCTTTCTTTCTCGCGAAGTCACAATTAAAGTATCACTCTACTGGACAAATACACCTAGTAAATATTTTAAAATTTAAATCCATTACCCTTTCTTCTATTATTATTCGTTTTACTGATAGTATTTTTTTGTACATTTTAATATATAAGATATAATAATTAATATTTTATCCTATTTGCTAAGAAAAAATTTTTTGGCAGACACAGAAATGCTCTAGAACCTATTTATTTCTTGGAAAATGAATTAAAATAATTATATCTTAGAGCTCTTTCACAAGACTAGGCCAACATGGTAACTACCAGCCCAAACGTGTATCTAGTTAAAACTCAAGCACACGCTTCAACTAGTGCTTTCACACTAGGCCTTAGCTTCTATGGTAGTCGCCACCATGATAGTCGGAAAAAGAGCTTATATATGTCCAAAAACGGCTCTACATTATGTCTAATGAGATGTGAACATATTCTTATACGATCAGACAAATTCTTTTCAGTCAATTTGTACCCAAATGCTTTGCTTTAAAACAACCCCAAGAGATTTTATGTGGTTTCCAATAGTTGATGGATAGATGCCGAACTCTTCTGCAATTTTTCTAGTTGTTAAAATGTGGATTATTCTCTAACATGGACCGCAAAACATCATTATCGATCTCGTACAGATCGATTACCTTTGACGCTCAGATCCCCCGAACGAAATTACTAAACCATCTTTGACAGGTACGAACATTTACAATATTGCACATAAATTTTCAAATGAACTGATGCGTTGCTTCCTCTCTGGAACTCACAAAATGCAGTTTATCCACTGACATCTTCATTCTAAATATTACAAGAAACTGATAAACAGTATAAACATTATACATCAGGTAAAAAAAAAATAAATGAAATTCCCAATGACTCACTAGCAACATGTCTTTTTGATTTACAAGCAAAATCACTGCTTTTAAAATACGACAGAACTTTCCCTCCAACCTAATATATTAAAATATATTTATTATCTCAGATATAGAGAGAGCTTAAGTCCCCCTCCTCGAATCTTAACTCTTTATTTTGAATAGAAATGTTCTTTACTTTTAAAAACTAACATAATATCTTAATTTTTAGTTTGAATATGGATAAATATACAAATTTACTATTTTCATAAAAAAAATTCACTGACCTAGAAAATATCGAAATCGTCATCTCTTACCTCAGGTAATATATTTAAATATTTTGAAAAAATAGGCATGGCGAAGGAAGGATTTTTTATAAGGCCAAGTTAAAAAATATATAAAAGAATAATAAATATATTTAACTAAGTTTATATAATATATACAATAATGGATAATATAATATATTTCTTATTTGTCTATTAAAGTTCCTCTGACTCGCGTTTTCTTTGCTTCCAATTCAGCTTGAGTCTGTTCAACCATTTTACGTTTATTCATTCCTTTACGTTCCAATTGTTTCTCGATAATACGTGCATTATTAGCATAAGAATCAGCAACTTCACGCTACAAACGAATTAAATAGTTTTTTATTATTATTTTATGTAGATAAATATATTAATTTAAAAGAAAAAATATTAAAAATTAATTAAAATTGATCTATATAAAGAAAATGGAAGCTAATTATATTTCCCGAAAAACTTTATATATACGACGTATATTTGTTCCTTCAATTAATAAAGAAAAAAATTGTATTTCTTTGATGCAATATTATCACAATGAAAATTAAGTAAAAATAAAATATTTGCATTTTAATGGAGTTAATTTAGCAATGAGGTTTTTGAGAGTTCCTGATTATAATTATCATTAATATAATAAAGATAAATTTAAATTTGGAATAAAAATTAAAATACCGCCTCAATTTCATCCTCTTCTTCATCAATAGTAGATACGGTAACAGAACTAAATTTGCCCATATTTTTGGTATGTTTTGTAACCATAATTTTCTTCGGTTTATCATTTATTAATGATGAAGATGTCGCAGAATTTGGATTAAATAAAGTAGTTAATGGTCCATCTCCTGCATTTTGTACTAGAGCTCCTTTTACTATAAACCGTACTGCACTTTGCGGATCATGTTTATAATATAATAACAACAAACAACTAAAAGGAAAAAATTTTAGTATTAGAATCTTATATTAAAATATAAAATATAAAAAAAGACTAAGTCTCAGTGCATATTAGCACAAAGAAACAATAAGCTGGTGTTTGAGCATTGCTCAGATGGAGTCAATGTGTCTTAGGGCTCGTATTACTTTGGATATGGTGTCAATTGACGCTCGTGTGTATCGGGCCTTAATTTTAATAAATGAACTAGCTAATTTATACGTAAGATTAATGTAAAACTGAATACATACTCAAGTCGAGAATGAGGGGGATTTGATTCCGAGTTGACTTCAACTCAGGATTAAAAACTTAACTTGTTTATACCTCCGGCTAATCCTCCCCTCTTGGCCAATAGTGTTGTGAAAAAATACTCGTACTAAAAGCTGGCTGTCTCTAGCCAAGCTGCTAGCGACATGCCTTACAAAGAAAACAGTGGTAAGACTGGGTGTGAGATTCAACCAGATTGTCTCCCCAAGTTTATTAAAGATATATTAATTTTGTAAAGAACAGAGTGGGCCAAAAGTCAATGTACGAATACAATTTTGCTATCATCTTTCAATATACCAAATATTTTAGATATAGACGGCTGTTCACGCTGTTAACTCATAGATGTCGAGAGGACTTTTTTTTTGTGGTGCGACATAACCCTGTGTGATTTTTCTATGTGGGGAATTATAAACGACGTGTTCTCTAAAAACCTATTAATATTGGCCACTTAAAGTTGTTATGCTTTTAAACATATCAATAATAACAAAGAATTAATCCGGCGAATTTGTAGTTCTGTTGAGGACAGATATCAAGCTTGTATGGAACTTAAGGGTTATCATTTAGAGAATTATAGCTACCATATATATATCATATTTTTATAATGATAAATGATTTTTCATATATGTGATATTTGTTATTTTAAGTGCAATTAACTAAAGTGACTTTTGGGCCATCATGTATATTATTATTTTTTTTACTTATTGCATTTAATCCTATATTGTTTTTCGATGCCTTCTGATCTTTGTATATAAACAATTTCACTTTCTTCTTGTTCGCATGTGACTTTATGAGCATGTTTGCTTTTATCTAATACACGAGCACCATCGACTTTTCTTAAAGGGAGCTTCTCCAGAGCACAATCTTGAAAAAAATCAAAAAAATATTTAAAAAAAATCCTATTATTATAAAGATAATATATAATACTTACCTAAAATGAGTGCCATTTGTCCACAAATACAATAATAAATATGTAAGGGTTTTTCTTCATTATACTCTTCTTGATCTCTTGTATCAGAACAAACAATACTTCTCGAGACAACTTTCGGCATTTTTTAGAATAAGTAAAAATACTTTATTATAAATAATTTCTTGATATTTACATAACCTAACTATTAGAGATTACTATTCTGTTTCCTATTTAATTCATAACACTAATGAAATTAGCAATGCCTTTAGAAACGGATATTATGATAGCAACAGAAGAATAGAATTTAATTAATTACCAACATTTCTGAGTTATATGATCTATGGATTTTTAAAAATAAAATAAAATATTAGCATTTATTATTAATTGCATTTTTTTACTATAAAAAACAAACAAATGAAATAATAATAATAATAATAATAATAATAATAATAATAATTTAAACTCTCTCTCTTTTCAATGATATTAATTTATATTCTAAAAGAGCGATTGTCATTTTTCTCTCCATAAAATTGAACAGCTTTCTATGGATATATAGATATATATTTTTAAATATTAATAACCTTTAATTTTTATAGATCACTTTATTATTAAATAAAGTTATTTAAAATAACTAATGGATCATTGAATTTATCGGAAATTAAGATAGCAATATAATATAATTTTGTTAAATTGTTGAATTGGCTTTCTATTTCCCATTCTATTGTTGCTAATTTATTGTTAATTATCGATTAATTAAATGTGATTGTTATGGAACAAGTTATTATTTAATTAATAATAATAATTAATTAATAATTAAATTAATAAATAAGGCCAATTCTCCCCCTACCCCCTGTGGCCGAGAGGTTAAAGATACTGACATTGCCAATATTGATAACTTTAAAAGCCAAGAAGGGGTGTGTGTTTGGATCCCAGGCAGTCCGATGAAAATTTATTTAAATCATTTAGATCAATTGATGTAAATAAATATGCCAGGATCATTGTATCGTAAATATAGATATATATATCGTTTAATGTCGATATGGCCTCAAATGCCGAAAAGACAAAAAAAAAAAGCCAATTCTAAGTTTATAATTTAATAAATATATTAATCATAACGAACTACTACCATACTACAAATATGTTGGAATATTTATTAAAAAAAAAAAAATAGTGAGATTCTTATGAAGCATTGAAATGGATGAATCAGGAGAAACATTTTTCCTATTCGAAAATGAAGTTGGGAAAATTTCAATTCTTTGATATGATTTGTGGTGAGTGTTATATAATAAAAACTCATAACTTATAAAATAATGTATAATATATAGTTTTATATAGCTATTAGCTGCGCAACCCCGCTTCGGCAGATATTTAATTTAATTTATCATATTATTTATATTTAAGAGCTCTTTCCGACTAATCGATCACTGACGCGCCAAAGAAAAAAGCAAACAAACCACCACATACGCCATCAGTAGAGCAGTCCGATACTTCATTAAATATTTTCATTCTGCTTACATTCATAACTTAAATAAATTAATAATATATGAAAAGTGGACGATTTGGTATTAGCTACTTATAAGTAGTTCAAATATTTACTTCAAGGTCTTTGAATTGGATCTACTGATACTAGATTTTCCAATACTTTCTTAAGAAGTACTGAAAATGGTTGCTAAAAAATTCTTCGTGCACTACTGGTTAAAGTAATTAAGACACAGTTTGCTAGTAAATTTCGAATGGAAGTCTCAGGATATAATATGGTTTTTTCATTAATTTAACTCATTGGAAGTAGAACATGATTCCCAGGATAATTTGAGAGGGTTTATAAGATTGTATAGGAATTTTCAAGGACATAAAAAAAATCCATTCTTAATTAATCAATTTGTCTCCAAAATATATAAGAGAAAGTGATAAACTTAAAGAAATTGAAATAAAAAAGATCAATAAAATTAAAGTAAATTATAAAATACTTGGCGTTTCAAGAAAAAACCACTTGATTCTCAGAGCAAATAATTTATTTTATTTCCATTTTACTTATTGAAATAATTTCTAAGTCAATTAATAATGTATAATATTAATAAAAGCAATAGAAGGAATCCTTGAACACTTCTCGATCTCCCGAATCATTCGAAATTCTAAATCTAAATCTCTTTTCTAAAATTCGGTTATCTAGCCAACCGATACTAATGATTCTGCTTCTGTATCTACCAAGAGCGTAGCTAAGAGATCAGGGGGAGAGCTGAGAACACGTTATAAACAAACAAATACTGAAAAAAGAAATATATATTTTTCTCCAAATCCCAAATTTATTATATATCGTTCCCAAATTTATGATATATCGTTTAAAAGTCTATATGGCTTAAGATGCTGAAAAGACTTTAAATAAATACTTGTGTATTATTTGCCAATTTAATTAATTAAATTAATTTTTTTTTAATTTTAATTGATTAAAATACTCAAACAAAAAATCTTTAAAATTAAAAGCTAAATAAAATTATGGACCGACTACTTTCCCCTGTTTTATGAAAAGTTTACTCTCCTCTCTAATGGGAGAAAAATTGAAAATTTAAAGCAAGAGGATTTCTATAAGTAACTATAGTGTTTACTTTAATAAAATTCCATTTTATTAACTTATTCCTTATTCTTTTTTTCAAGCTGGAACCTGCATGTTAACGTGCTCCATTGCACGTCACGTAGTTCCATTGTCCTCAGTGTGCATCTAGAAGGTCTCCCGCTTCCCTCGACTTCGAGTTGCTCGTCGATAACATTTGCCGCCAAAATCTAACTGGTGTGAGTATTTATTTAATTTCTAATTATATTTTTGTATTTATGTCTATTAAATATTAAAATATAAAGAGGAAAAATTTCCTTTAAATCATTAGCTATTAGTGTTTGTCTTTTCTGATTGTAAGGAGACTTGCTTCACTTTTTATCTTATTGTTTTTAAATTCTCTAAAAGAGACAGCTCTTCTTTATTTTTTATTTCTTCTCTTGATTAACATTCCGGTCTTAACCAGGATCATCTTCAGATCTGGAGGTCTATAATAGTTGTTCATAATTTCTTTAATGGATATTTTCATTTTATATTAAAAACACTATATATAATGAAGATATAAATTAAATATTACAATGGAGTAATCGAGATGGTAATAGGCAGCAAATAAAAGCCTACGTTCATTGAAATGTGAAACGTTTCAGATAAAATTTATTTATCCGATTAAGAAATGGGACATGTTGCCTTAAATGATATTTGGATTGAATTTAATATTTGTTCGAGTTTTAAATCAATATTCTTTAGACATTTCGGGGTTGCTTACATCGTATTATCAGGACAAGATTTTTTAAATAAACTAATATCTATTTGTATTAATTATACTATACATGAACAACCTTTCTTCAAAAGCGTTCTTAAAGTAGTTAAGTCCTACATGAATCAGTAGTTTGACAAATCTTGATAGGAAACTCGTAAAGGCAATGTTTCCGGAAGATTAAAAATTTTATTTCGACAACACTGATTTAAATATAATTATATAGGTAAAGAAACTTTAGATACGATTTTTATTTTCTTATATAGAGTTTAATTATTTCCAACTCTGCCAGAAGTCTCCTCCTGGGGTAAAGTGAGAGATAATCTCACCCCCAAGTGGTATCATAATGAGCCATTACTGGCCTAAGTGAATCTCCCCAATAGAGGGCAGCAACCACCTCAACCTTACCTTATATAGAGTTTTATTAAAACTATTTTTACTTTCCACTAATATCCAAAGGGTAATATATAAGAAAATGTAATAATACCAATTTTTTTCAAACTCTATTTTAGAAAAATAATATAGAAGATTACTTTATATAAAACTATTTAATTATTATAATATGTTTTTTCTTATATAACTTTTTGTTAAGAACTTACATATATGTAATCAAAAGATGCGTCCGTATATGGGGATTTATATGTATGCAAACAGCCATTCATTACTCATACACACCTTCTATTATGAATCTAATTAATGTAAGAAAAAACATTAATAATTAAATAGTTTTATATAAAGTAATCTTCTATATTATTTTTCTAAAATAGAGTTTGAAAAAAATTGGTATTATTACATTTTCTTATATATTACCCTTTGGATATTAGTGGAAAGTAATCGCATCACTCAATAAGTCCCGAGGTTAACTACTAAAAAAACATTTTTTGTGTGCAAAATATGACTTTATTCATCAACATAGTCTCCTTCAAGAGTGAAACATTCATTTCAACGCTTCTCTAACATTTCGATACCTTTTTTGTAGAACGATTTATCTTTGTTGCGGCTATGACTTGAGCATTTAACGCAAATCTCTTTTCTGGAGCATTTTTTTGAGGTCCGCAAACAAGTAGTAGTCGCTGGGATCCGGAGAATTCGGTGGATGGGGAAGCAACTTCAATTCATACAATTTTGCCATCGTAGCCAACGACTTATGACACGGTGCATTGGCTAGGTGAAAGAGCACTTTTTTATTTTGTATTTGGAGCTGTTTTTTTCACAATTTCTTGCTTCAAACGCACCCACCAATATGCCATGTAATATTCGCTGATGATGGTCTTTCCTTTCTCAAGATATCGACGAATAAAATACCCTACGCATCCCAAAATTCAGAGGACAAAACCTTACCGGCCGACATTTGCATTTTTGATTACTTCCGACGGCTTTCACCGGCTGCTGTCCACTCAGCTGACTGACGATTTAATTTCGGAGTGGTGGATCCATGTTTCAACCATTGTCACATATCGACGCAAAAAATCCTGTTTATTTCGGTTAAACAGCTCCAAACAGCGCTCTGAATTATCGACGCGTTGCTGTTTTTGGTCCACTGTGACCAAGCGCGGCACCCAGTTTGAACTCAGCTTTCTCAAGGACAAATGTTCATGCAAAATAGTGTATACACTGCCTTCTTGATATCTTTAAAGTATCAGCTATCTCACTCAATTTCACTTTACGGTCTTCCAAAATGATTTTATGCACTTTTTTATGTTTTCTGGAATAACTGCCGAATTGGGGTGACCAGAGAGTTCAGCATCATCGGTGTTTGTACGGCCACGTTTAAACTCAGGAAACCAACGTTCGACGGTTGCTTTCAATGGAGCAGAGTCCCTATAACACTTATCAAGCCATTTCTTTGCTTGATGGGTATTTTTTCCCATCAAAAAACAGTGTTTAATCAACACACGAAATTCCTTTCTTTCCATTGTTTTGAAAATAGCAAAAATAGTGTCACTAAAATCACTGTAACTTGTAAACTAATGGTCGGATTGTCATGAAATTTTGACACATATCATTTGGTTGGTACTTTCTAAAAATCATTTAGATTTTTCATTAGAGGCACCATCTATGTGTCAGTTTGGGGACTTATTGAGTGATGTGTTAAAAAATATTTTCTATCCTCTTGAAAAATTTCCCCCCACTACGGTAGTAAATAGTTTAAAAAGAATACATTTATGAATATTCGGCACTTTCTGACTTTATATTAATAAATTATATAACCAGTTTAATATCCATATAAATAAATATATTCTATGTAAACCACTTATAGAGCAGTGGTGGGGGAAAACTCTAGAAGAGTCGAGAGACTCTGAGCAGTCATTCAGTTTTTGATGAATGTTTGTCACACACCACTTACCTTTTGATTACATACATGCATGTCCTCAACATAAACTCATGTGAGTAAAAAATATAATAATTGAAATAAATATTTATAATAATTTAAATATTTTAAAAATAAAATTTAAATGTTAATTTTTATCTAAATAGAGATTGAAGCTGAAGATGGACCTCTTATCTGAAATAATTTTTATTAGCAATAAACTGAAGGTGTGTTGAGAGAAAAAAAAGGTTGGTTTTTTGACATATTACTTCATGCCATCCGACATCCACTAATAATAAAAAAATATGGTGTGACTAATATTCCATCAGACATATTTTTCTTTAAACTTGAAAACTTTTTTTTAATATTTATTCTCGTTTATGAGACAATATAAGCACCCAAGAGATAGAGTCCTACCTCCAATTTTTTCATGAGGGAATCTAATCCCTAATTTTAGCCCACGTAAATATTTTATATATAAAAAAAAAATTAAATTAACAACTAAATCTGGTTAATAACATCAATGAAAAATCTTAATAGTATTCTCAAATAGTCATATAAGATGAGCCATACCGAGGAGTCATACGGCCTGAAAAACTGGAATGATAAAAATTGGCTTAGTCTTATAACTCGGAGAATTTGATGTTGATATTTATCCACTTATTCGACAATTGTGAGTTTCTCCGGGATTGGTATAAAAATTTTTATTTTTAAATATTAATTAATATATTTTCAAAAATTAACTTGCCAAACAAAGACGTGGTGGCACGGAATATTAAAGTTTTTTATTTTTAAGTCTTTTTCGGCAACTGAGGCCATTTAAAACCGTCCTTATTTATTTAAATTAATTGGTAGCCAATATAATTTAAATAAATTTTTGACGCTCAGGAAGGGAAGCGAACCTTTGGTACGTGGAGCCAGACCTCTAGCCCTGCATCAAAGGACTTAACTAGTAAATACATTTACATAAATTAAAATATCTACGTATATTATTCCATAATTGTTTTAGTAGAAATTGAATAACTATTTCTTTATTTACTTTCCATTCTAGAAGGTGAGTTTTTTAAATTGATATTATTATTAAGATTAGAGGGAACAACCAAAATATTTTTAGATCAAAATCTTTATCGTTTCGAATGAAAAATGAGAAAAAAATACAATACATGAACTAGGACTGTTACTAACATAAAAAAATTTAAAAATTTTTCAGATTTGTATAAAATTATTGTATGTTTTATTTTATTTTTAAGTAAGGCCACTTCCATGACTTTTCCTTCCTCTCTTCATCTCTACGGGATTCCGAGAGAGGCCGGACTTTAATTTTTTCCAACCCAAGTATCATTAAGATGCCATTACATTGTATTAATAATTAAAGTCCCGTTTTGCTCGATGGCACATGAAAGATTAGATTAAGACCCTTCTATAGTTCACTACTAATCGAAAAGCGAAAGGATGCCCAGAAGACTTAGCAAAATGGCTGCACAATATTATTAATAATAAAGATGATAAATTTGAAAGAATGGAGAAAAGGTTGACATTTGCTTTATAGGTTTCTTGTTTATTCTGTCTCTAATGATGGCGCCTATGTCCTGTGTGATTCATGAAATAAATAAATAAATTTATTTACGACCTGCTTAGAGGCACAAGTCCTCGGTGGCCAGGTCCAATCAAATACACATACAAATTTATAAATTACATAATTCAAATCAACAAACAATAAACAAAACAAATACAAAAAAATACAAGAAAAAAAAGAAATGTATGCTCATTAACAAATAACATGTTCATACATTTCCATCGAAAGAAAAAGATAAAAACATGATGAAACATTGCGCGCAATAATACGTGACCAAGAGTAAACGACGTATTATCCATCCCGATATTCGCCTTAAGGAAAAACTGGTCAAAACCTTAACAAGGATGATCCTCTATGTAATGAGATGAACCATTGAAAAGTGATATCATTAAAATTAGAAAAGTTTTAGAATTTGTTATTGACTAATAATGTTTAAAATATTGCAGTTTTATAGATGTCGCCATATGATTAATTAGATTAGTGTAGGTGTAGAACTCGGTGGTGGGGACTCGGATGGAGTGAATGCGCAGATCGATCTTTCTTTGTGTTTTTTTGTTTGTCCCCTGTGTCTAATCAGTCAAGTGAGTATCATAGTCGTGGAAAGAGAAATTCAAAAAAAATTAAAATCTTTTTTTATTCTTAAAAAAGTTACCCGGAACACCTTCAGAATTTCGTCTTCCACTTCTCCATCACCATCCATGGTCCTCGATGACCTCAATGCATTTCTTCTAACACGTGAGAAAAATTTTATTTTTATATTTATGAAAACAAATTAATTTTAATATTTACTTAAAATCAAAATCGTCTCCCTGGGATGGGTCGTATAATCTTTTATTTAATCATTGACTTATTTCATATAGTGGTAGGAAGAATGAAATTTTTTGGTAATAGAGGGAGGAAATTTCCGGCTCAAGGTCTTTGTCGAATTTTTTGGACACTTTAATCTCGCCTCTACACCTCATTCGATAAGCTGGTTACAGTACAGTCTCGATTTTTTAAATTTACTCATCTGTTGCTTTTTCCTGATTGAAATGCTTAAGCATATCAAAATAGTTGCTTCTTAAATTTGATATCAGAGATTATTATTTTTTTGACACCAACCCTTCCAACTTAAAAAATTTAAAATATGAAAACTCCGATGCTGAAAGACAAAATAAATTTCCATCTCTGACTATCAAAGGTGATGATTTGTAACAGAAAATTTCATCATTCTAAAAATACCTTTATCATACCTTCTTTATTTTAATTATTAATTGTTCATTTGAGTTATATTTTTCCCTCAATAATTTCGAATTTGGAATTTAACTCAATGAGTTTTGAATTTATCTTTTAAATTTTCCCATGTTCTATATCTGGGTGCACTCTTGTTTGGCCACTTCGAGTTTAGTGTTTTCCATCCATTCTTGAAATTTTTTCTTTACTTTACCATGATGGAGACAAATGTATTAAGTGTTTTATGTATAGGCTTTATGTATGAATGTCTCATAAAACTCGTTTTATAACTTTTTTTTTATAGATCATTTATAAAAATTTGGCATTATTTATGAAAAACAATATCAATTATCTAATAGTCACTTCTACTGCTGCGTCTCAAATATGACCCCGTTCGGGTTCTATGGATTATATTTTTTTAAATTTTCTATTTTTTCGTCATATTATATCATTCTTTAACTTGTTTACATAGACCAAAATTTCCACATTTGTTCCAAATATGTATCTCTGCGAAAAGTTATATCATTCTGATGTACACATGTACACTTTTTCTTCAAATTTAGAAAAACTTAGTACAAAATAAAATTATGTATATGATGAAACTTTTCGTTCTATTTTATTATTTTTTTCACTTTTTTTTATCAGCTTATATTAATATATTGAACAATATTTAATCAAAATACCAATATAATAATAAAAACAAAAATATTAAAATTTTCATTATACTAGGAGGTTTAATCTATAAAACTAAAATTCTAAGATCCGCATAAAATATAAAAATTTTAGAAAGAAAAAAAGAATGTTTTGAAATAGTCTTTTTGAAATTTTTAAATCAATGACATAATATTACATAAAAAAGACATTTTGTAAATATAGATTTAATAGCATTCATCATACTTTTTAAGATTATAACGATCTCATTTTAGACATTTTGAAATTTTTGCAGGCTAAGAATCAGCTTTTTGGCAAGATTCAATTTGTCTGTCTCTGAGCACATTTAGAGCAAATTCGTTTAAACGAATTTTATGAATTTTTATATTTAAAGTACATAACATTCACAGAGAATGGCAGTTTATTAGTGTCAATTATGTTTTCGCTAAGTTGCTTTCGGAAATTATGTTATTATTTTTTGCTAATTACAAAATGAATTATATTCATTCATATATTCACTACTACTGTTGATTATTGATGGTTCAATGCCAGAGCTGTTCAAATCGTGATCTTTGGTACAATTTTTTCAAAATCTTGGTAAAAATAAAAAGGGAAGTGAAAATGGGAATAAATAAGCTAGCCTCAACTAATTTCTATTTTCTAATTTAAAATCCTTATTCGCAAAACCTTTCAAGTTTATTCGAAAAAATATAAAACGTAATATTATATATAATTTCTTTCCTACCTTACAAATTTTCGAGACGATGTGGACCTTGCATAAATGTATTGTTTTAATGCGGTTTGTCTAACTAAAATTGGAAATCTCTGCTTTTAATTTTTAAAACTCTAACATTCTCTCCCCTATTGGAACAAAATTATTGGTGGTCATGGCAGATTTTTTTTCTATTTTTTGAGATAATTATTGCTTCTTATTTTCGATCATTTTTAAAGAGAAAATTGCGTGCAAAAATTAAATGAATGTTTTCGTGTTTTATGTAAAATAATCAATAAAAATTATAATTTTTTAAAAAGAAAAGGAAAATTTGTATTTCTTGACTTTAACATTAAATTTGATTATTATCTGTAAAAAAGTTGCATTTAATTTCAAGTAAGCTTTATTTAAAATTTTTTGCTATGCTTCTTCAAGTCACTATACTATTAATTTATTTAGATAGTCAATATTTACGTAATATATTCACATATTTAAAATACATTTTTAATTCAAGGAATCTGTAACTATGTTTTATTGAAAAAAAATCGAAGATTAGATAAAATATATAAATAGTGCTTGAAAAAGGAAGATGTATGTATCTAAAGGGATTCATGAATAATTTGTTGATGCTTTTTTTTACGAACGGCATTTGTATGCAAATAAACTTTTTTATAAACATACAGATCTATTATTTTGTTCATTTAACGATAAGACAACGAGCATTAGGTCAAAATAATAAATATATCAAAAAATATTCATTCTGAATGAATGAAAAGATATTAATACTGAATAATAAGTTTGTTTTGAAAATGGTGCTAGTTGTCAATATATTTTAAATGATATTATATTAATTTTTACTTTCTCTTAGCTATATATATAATATATAGTGAGAAAGTATTGCGATCGCAATCGATGTCGAGATTTGAACGGAAATACACTTTTTGAAGCCTCCTGAGTCTAAAAACCCGCAAAATAGTCTGTCTGTGAACAAGATTATTCAAAAACAAAAAAACGTACGAGACTGAAATTCTATATTAAAGTTAGGTACTCTCGCCGGATGCACCTCAGAGCTTTTGAATAAAATCGGCAAAAAAGTTCTAGTACTTTTCTGATGTACTTATTATATAGTTTTTTTTTGATTTTCTTAAAATTCGCCTTTAATACTTTGATTAAAATTCATAAAACAATTATTTATTAGCTGTTCTTTGAAATGTATTATTCGTAATTTCCCTCAAAATTTTTCGGGGCTCTCTTTGCTCTTATATGTTTTTCGGACCTTTGTGATTTTCTCTTATGTAAACTAATCTAACAATTTTGATTAAATTGGCTGTTCATATAATAAATAGGATGATCTTTCTTAACCTCATAATAGGGTGCGGCCCTCAATTTAGAATTTTAATAATCCCATACATTAGATAGAACAACTCGTTGCCATGGTAACAAAATTAAATATTGTTAAATCGTTTTTTTTTTTTTAATTTTTTTATTTATATTCTTTTCGGCTTCTAAGGTCATTTAGAGTTTATAATTTTTCAATTTATACATATAAATAATAAATTACCGATGGCTTCCTGAGGCCGTTCAAATCTTATACTTCGGGACCACCCATCCCAGATTTAGCATTACTTGGCCTTGCTTGTCACGATCTTGGTGGAATTTCTCTTTTTTAACAAATAAAATTTGATTACCGAATTAAGCCCGCCGCACTCCCCGTTAGAGGAAGTGGTACGAAACTGTCCTTCTCAATGCT
>JAAAKE020106165.1:3908-17484 GCA_010014785.2 Anisolabis maritima
GTTGTCTTTTGAATATCCCCACCAAAGAGAAAAAGGCGTTTTATTTAAAAATAAATTACCTCCCCCCCCCCCCCCTCCCGTTCTGTTTCATATTCACATCCAAAATTTGTTAGTAATAATAAGAATTGAAAGAAAGAAAGAAGATATTTCTTTCTTTCTTTCAATTCTTATTATTACTAACAAATTTTGGATGTGAAGTATAATGAATTAATAAAGTAAAATACCAATCAACGTTCCCTTTAGACCCTAGAGTTGTAATCTTTGGTCCTTACTTCCTAAAATGGAGTAAATTTTGATAACATATGGTTGTGAAGTTTTGAAGAAGATAAGAGGTAGGAGCAGACAACAAAAAATACAAATTATTTTCGACGACGTTTCGGCTGTATTTCACATCATCTGGACGAAAAGAATATCAAAGTATTAGTTGTTTGTGAAATTATAAATGTAATAAATTCACTATCATCTGATACTTTGACATTGATAATAAGTGTGATGTAAAGTGAAATTGTCAACGAAAATAATTAGTATTTTTTGTTGGCTGCATCACCTCCTTCAAACTATATTAGAATAAGCAAAAAAACTCAAATTAAATTTTGCCAATTTTACACTTGGAATAATTCTTTAAGAAAAGAATAAAGTGTAATTGTAAAATATCTATTGTGGAAAATAATAGAAATTCATTAATTTTGCATGATCTGATATAATTTTATTTATATAAATATTTTTAATATTTTCTCTTGAAATATCATGACTTTTTATGGAACATCAATGTCTTAATTTAAAAATAAAAAATAAATTTTGAACGATTTTACATTTTAAAAATAATGTAAAATTTTTTGCCACTCTATTATAGAATTTATTGCTATTTTTTAAGTTAATGTATATAATAATGAATTGATGATTTGAATAATAATAATATTACCATATGAGCAAATTGAGAAAGTATTTAATTTAAAGGAACTTTAAAATTAGGAAAATGACTGGGAATTAATTATACGACATTGATGTTCTGAATTTTTCAAGGAACTATGTAAAAAAAAATAACTATCTTTTTTTAGAATGTATCCTTAACTAATGATTCGATCACTTTTGGACAATGTTTCTTGGCTAAAATGGCATATGGTTGTAAACTAGATACCTTGACAGGGGTTTTTGCGCTGAATTTGTTCCATAGATGAATTGCATAACTATCCAAAAATTTTTCCATTATTTTATCACTCAAAATTTTTGTTTTGATAAAATAGTCTTTCCAGCTTGTCCAATGAACAGGATAAAAAAATTTCGGTGGGAAAACTAGGAATGAATCACAAATATTCAATTCAGTATAATTTATCTGAAAAAAAAATAATAATAATATATATATATTTAATTTTTACAAACCTCATTAAAAATTTTTTCTTAATTATACTTTTTTGATTGTATTGGACCTTAGAACCTCTTGGAACACAAGTTCTGTTTGTCCTATTCCCACTTTAAATCGTTCTCATTTTAATCTAATTTAAAAAAAATGATTAATTTCCCCCTGTAAATATATACTTTATGAGCAAATAAGAAAGACGAAATGCAGATACTTATTTTTGTAATCTCAATATTTTTTCTTCCCCCAAATGAATAAATAGAAAAGCTAGTTTTGTATATAAGATAACTTGATAATATTTGCATTTTAAATAGGTATGAGATCTTAGAGTAACTAACAAAACTAACAGGACCCCCTGATTCGCTTCAGCGCCCCCCCTCCAGGGGGACGATATCACACTTTGCGAACCTATGATCTAAAATACCTAGATGTTAATATATTTATAATATATATATAAACTTATATTTTAGAAATTAACCCCCAAATCCCTTAAAGGCTTTCTCCATACGCCTATGCACACTTGCAAATAATTCTTCAATAGACTAAAGTGGATGTTATAGTTTGGCCAAAACATCTCTAATTTTATTTATTTGGTGAAAAAACCTTCCTGGCTCCACCTTCAGAATCTAACAATAAATAATAATATAGAGTCACAAACTAAATTTATTAAAGTTAATCCAGATAATTAAAAATACTGATGACTTAAGTATTTTAAGTTTTTGATAATTAATGGTAAGATTTTTTTGACGTGCCGGGGCGACTAAGGGCCTTGGGGCAAATGGAAGGACGAACCCTTTCATCTCCACTTCGGTGCGCCATTGATTGATTATAGCTAGAGTGTTTATTATTATACTAACCATTTTCCTATCGCATCTCTTTTCTAAAACTCGAGTAATGACTCCTGGGCCATTATTACCCCATTTGGTCCCACTGAAATTATGCCGTAAATCTAAAATACATTTATTACTCATATCGCGTCCAACGCCTGACTCAGAAAAGTTTATCACACCAGCGGCAACATTTTCAAAATTTTCCGCTCCCGCAAAGTTTTTCAAGTTTTCTAATGACCTGGAAAAGAAAAATTTTTTAATTTAATAATAAAAAAAAAAATTTTCAAGTTTTTTACTTTGGGAGACCATATATATTTTAAACATTTTAATTACATTTATTTATTATACAATATTATCCAGGCATATTTATCATATCATATTGTTTATTTAAATAAATTTTCATCGGACTGCCTGGGATCAAGTTAAGACTATTTTGGGGGTAATAATTAAAAATTAATTAGGAAATGACCTATCTCGAAAAAGTGAAACAAATCCAAATTTAAATTTGCTGAAAGTTGAAACATTTTTACAAATGTGTTAGTGTTAGTTTGTAGTTAATCTACGGCAACTAATATCAATTGTTGACGATCTTAAAAAAAAATTGCACATGACCTCAAATGATCTTTAAAGTTCAGGTTTTTTCAAAAACCACTGTTCAAATTCCAATGCAAATTATTTAAATGGGCTAAAATTTAAAGCAATTCATAGAAAGCTTCATTTAAAAGTCAAAAACATTTAAATTTCGAATTTTCGTTGGAACTTGATCCGGGGAAATTTTAAAAAAATGAGCAAAAACTGTTTTTTGGACTCAAGAGAGTGTAAAGATTTGTGAAAAGCGAAGAATTGAAAATCTAAAAAAATATTTTTTCTTATTTATTATAGTTAAGGTATGATAATTATGAATATGAAATAATGAGATTTTTTTTTGAAATTTTAAAATCCAAAATCTTACATCTAAGAAACCTAAATTATTTATTTATATCTTGCTCTTATTAAATAATTCAAAATAATATTAATAATATAGCAATTACTTTAAAATAACGACATCCAAGTCAAGGTATGTTCCACCATATCGCCATAAAGTTAAATAACGTAAAACATCACTAGCGTGGAAAATGAGATATTCACTTTCTTCAAGGGCTCCTGAATTATACCATTCATCTAAAGGAGTATTCTCTACATATCTGAAATGAAAAAATACAAAGTTTATTAGAACATAAAGTTTTTTCTCCCTTCTAAAATAATCTAAGTTATTTTTCTACAAGTTGAACCAAAAAGACATTATACAAATAAATTTGCCCTTTTAAAGACGTAGAAACATAATAATAAAACAACATTAATCGATTTATATTAGTTAATGGGGCTTAATTGAAATATTTTGAAATAAGTTCCTCTCCTTTGCTCTCTACTGAGGAGAACCATGAACAAACTTTTATGCAATTATCTTTGGTCACTGTACAGCTGTGTATTAATGAGCTCTTGATTAGAATATATAAATATACAAGGATATACAAAATAAAATTTAAATTAGTTAACAAAAGTTGAATAAGAGAAATGGATGATTAGATTGATAAATGATTCATTTTTTCTAATCTATCCGGATAATTTTATTAGTTTCAATCCGAATGAATATAATATAAATTGTTTCGTTATTGTTAATTCCTTTAAGTTTAATTTGGAAATTAAATATCCAACGGAAGGTTATTAACTTTTGAAAATTTATTTTCATTTGGAATGGAATTATTATGTAATATTCAGTTTCTGCCTTTTAAAAGATAAGATAATTTTTTTTTTCAGTTTCAAATAAAAAGGTATTTTTATTAACATTATATGAGTTGTCCTAAATCTCACTTCTTTCAGGTGAACTAATCAAAAGAAAGAAAGAAAACTTGGCATAGAACGCAGTGAGCATTTATCTTTCTGCTAATGCGATAAAACATGGACCAGGATAACTAAACTCTGGAATTTGTTTGGATCGACGCTACAATATCCTTAAATGCAATGAAAATGTGCAAATGATTGACAGTGATGAGCCCGAGTGAGTCAGCAGGGTTTTTAATCATTTTAATAAGGAATAAGGATCATAAAATAGATTAAATAAAAATCTAATTAGCAACAGGTAGGGTTGCATATCAGTTGAATAATTAGATAAATCCCGTCGAAAAAAAATAAGTAAATTGCTATCCAAAATATCCAAATTGAATTTGAGTGTTAAAAATCAGTAGAGTAATATCTATTGGTTATAAAAAATTAAAAAAAAAAAAAAAATATTAAAAATAATTAACTCAAATAATGGATTTTACAATAAATAATATTCACCAAAATATGTGTCACAAGTTAGATCTTGTTAGATGTAGTGGAATACAAGGTCCCTGCACGGAATTATTTGAGCATGAAATTAATCAAACAAAGACACATATCATTTTATTTATAATATAATAGTTTCTGAAACTTGGTTTCAAGCTAAACTCAATTACAATTTTTAAAATTTTAATCTTGTCAGATGTGATAGGGCTGATGCCAAAGGCAGAGTCGCAATCTTAAATATTCAAGCTATAAAGTATAAAGAAATCAATATTGATAAAAACTCTAAATTTTGAAATCTGTGCAATTCAAGCTACCTTATCAAAATCTTTATTAGTCAATTTTATTTCAGTATATGCCAATCCTCTTACTATCATTCACTATAATAACTGGAAGGCATTAATTGATCAACTTCAAGGATCAACTATCAGAGCAGGAGATTTTAATAGTCATTGTTCAGCTTGGGGATGTTTCACAGACGATTTTGCAGGGGTCACTCTAAACAATACTATTAACGAAGACGGCTTTATCATTTTCAATACTAGAGAAAACACGATGGTTCCGCGCTTGACCCGGGTAATATCTCCTGTGGACGTAACCCTTGCCACGGCCGAGATTGTTTACCGCTTATTGACTGGAAGGTGACTGATTTGTTTTTGTCATTTTGTCATAAGGATGCATTTTTAAATTACATACAGATGGAGATGATTTGCCCCTGTTCTCTGGAGCCGCAAAGTAATAGACTCGTTTATAAAAATATTGATTGGTCCGTATATCGGGAGATATACGAACGACTAATTAATTTTAATGGTAATGCCCTAGTGGATCCAAATGACTATGAAGAACTTATTGCCAGGATGAATGACTTTAAATTTAAATAAATCTAAAAATCATGATAAACCCCAGAAGTAAAGTCCCATTTGGTGGGATGCGGAAGCAACCAAGTTAGTTAAAGAAAGAAGGGGAAAATTTAAGAAGTTTCTTCACTCAATGATATTTGAAAACTATATGCAATATAAGAACATGGATGCGAGAACAAAGAAAATTATAAAAGAGAAAAAACGAAATGGATGAATTGCTCTTCCTTAAACAAAAGAACTCCTATTTGGAACAAAATTAAGAATTTTAAAAAGAATCGTATTGCCTAAGTCTAGAACAAAATTAGATGAATGTTATTGAAAAGTTTCCTTCTATTATTTCACCTCCATTTGTTGCTAAAGAAATGAGGCTTTTAGAAAAGCCTGATGATCATCTCAATGATTGGATGATTGAATCTTTTATCGTTAAAAGAACTTCAAATAGCAATTGAATCGAAAAGAGATAGTACGCCTGGGTATGGCGATATTAATTATTCTATGGTCAAAAATTTACCCGAATCCGGACAATTGTTGCTCCTAAAATTATATAATTTATTTTATAAACAATAATCATTCCCTGATTCCTGGACCACTCAAGTAATTGTACCGATTCCAAAAGTAAACAAGGACCCCTCTCTAGCTAGCTCATATCGACCCATTTCATTATCTTCAGTTATGAAGAAAATATTTGAAATCTTAGTTAAAAATAGACTTGAGCGGTGGATATAATCTTCAGTAATTCTCAACAAGTCTCAACATGGATTTAGAAGAAAGAAGAGTTCGTTGGACAATTTGACCATTCTATCTTGTGAAACTTTAACTGCCTTTATTAACAAAGAACTTTTAACTGCTTTCTTATTACAACGTTCAGCTTGATATTTTAGGAAAGAAAATGAAAAAGCTTAAGCTTCCTAGTCAATTAATTAACTATATTTTGGGAGTTATTTTCGACTTTAAATTAACATAGAAAAAGCATATTGAACATATTATTAAAATTCTGAAAAACGTTTAAACATCCTGACACTTGCCTATTAATTTAACGTTCCATTATTAGGCCTATTTTTGACTATGGAGGAATTCTTTTTAATAAAAAATAACAATCCATTTTTATGGTTCTCGAAAAATTTCAAGGGGCCTTAGTCAAGGTTCATTATTGAGCCCAATGTTATTTAACTTATATATGTATGACCTATATAAGGCATTTGATTGCAAAATAAAAGTTTTACAATTAGCGGATGATATTTGTTTATATTAAACTTCCAGATCTTTTTTTAAAATTACGCATAATTTAGAATTATCATTTAAACGACTCATATGCTGGTTTGACCAACATGAGCTTAAATCAGAATATAATAAAACGAAAGCAATGATATTCACTCGAAAATATAAACGGCCAAATGTTAATTTTTTTACTTTTAAAGATAAAAACATTGAAATAGTAAATGAGTTCAAGTTTTTGAGAGTTATTTTTGACTTTAAATTAACATAGAAAAAGCATATTGAACATATTATTAAAATTGTGAATAACGTTTAAATATCCTGACACTTGCCTATTAATTTACCGTTCCATTATTAGGCCTATTTTTGACTATGGAGGAATTCTTTTTGATAATGCACCAAAGTATGTAATTAAAAAATTAGATACTTTGCAATATAGAGCTCTAAGATGTTGTTTAGGGGTTATTTCTACACCTGTAAATGCCCTTTTAGTTAAGGCACGAGAAATGCTCTCTGAGATGCTCTCTATTGTCAAAGAGATTCCTCTTGAATAAAATAGTTTTTAATGATTCTCAAGTACTCGTCGTTTCTATTCTTAAAAGTTTGGTTTCTAGTCCTAGAAATCGATTTCGATGGACTGAAAATATACATATTTTAAATTGTATTAATGATATTGAGTTGATGAAAAATAAAATGAATATTAATGCAAGCCCACCAAATTTGGAATTCCCTTACGAAATTAATTATTTGAGAGTGAGATCGTTATTCTAAAATGGGTCAAAAATTATCCCTTTGTTAACTTAAAATTTCTCAGGACAATTTTCCAAAATTTGAAATATTTTATATTTATAAAAAAAAATGGCATACATGTTGGATGTGCTTTTTACCACTCTAATTTAAATATTTATAAAAAATATAAATTATTTGAAGAATTTTCAATTTTTAACGTAGAAGTTTTTTAATTGTCTTTTATATATTGAGTCTAAGATTGAACCTAGAGATATTTTGATTATTTCTGACTCCCAAAGTCTTTTGACTTCGTTGAAAAACTTTTATAGGAGCAGGTGTGATAATTATTTAATTTTTCTGATCCAGAATAATCTCTGCAGATTGAATAAAAATATTAAATTATTGTGGGGTCCAAGTCATGTAGGCGTCCCGGAAAATGAGTTAGCAGACCGTGCTCAGGAACCAAGACTTAACTTTTGGACAATGGTCTTGCCGTCTCTGATATTGTCTCCCTGGCAGGTGTTATGGGACCAATCATCTCAGACTAGAAATTCACACCTCTACTCGGTTATGCCTCAAATTCCAAAATTGGTTTCAGGATTGTCATCATTATAGGAACCTGATATCTTTAATTATTAGATTGCGAGGTCATATCGCAACACCCAGCCGACTTTATCTTTTCCATCTAAGAGATCATCTATATTGTGATTGTGATAATAGGACAGTAGGAGACATAGACCATGTCTTCTTAGGCTGTCCTATGAACAAAAAGGCGGTGGATAGATTGTATGCTTTAATTGGGGATAAAATTCAGTTTCCTATAAGGATGACAATTCTTTTACAATATTTTAATCAGGACGGTAATCAGGAAAAGATCAGGGAGATTATAATCAATTTTTGATCTCATCGCGCCTGTTCCCATAAAAAATTGTATGTAAAATATTGATTTTTGCGTGAATGTATGAATGTGTGTGTAATTGTGTACATGTGAGTGTTTGAGAGATCATTTATTTTAATTAAGAAACGGAAACTGGCCAAATGGCCTAATTAAAAAAAATACATATATATATAAAAATTAATTTATAATTTTGCCATTTCAAGAGAAAAAAAATACCTTTTAAGAGAAATCCTTTTAATGTGCACATTAGAATAGTTAAGTAAAGCGAAAATATGTCCATAGTCAGATTGATTTATTAAATTTAATTCCTTATTGGACATTTGAAGAAGATAAACTCTCCTATTAGGATTATGAAGAGCTGCCGATTCAACTGCACAGGCTTGTCGGGGATTTAAACCACTTACTCCAAGGCAGGATGTCTCATGGAAAAAGATGTTATTGTCATTCACCGGTTCACTAAAAAAAATGGAATCTTTTTTAGAAGATAAACCAGATACTTAAAATAAAATTTTTATATTTGTTTAATCTATGTTCTCTGCAGACATATACGAAGAAATATTTTTTTTGTGGGAAAGGCAGATTAAATAGCTATATTTATTATTTATTAGTATTTTGGACGCTATCGACTTAATGGTCATTTGCCTTACATGTCATTTCTTATTAATTAATTAAATTAATATTCTAACAAATTTAAAAAATAAATTAACACTTTTTTTTAAGTCTTTTTCGGCATCTGAGGCCATTTAGACTCCGTCCTTATTTATTTAAATTAATTGGTAGCCAATATAATATAAATACATTTTTTTCGCTCAGAAGGGGAAGCGAAACTACTGACCTTATGTACGTAAAGCAAGATTTACCTCTGCACCAAGGGACAGGGCTAAATTAACACTAATAAATAAATAATTTAAATAAGTTGAATAAAATAAGTGACATAACTGAAACATTAAAAAAAAAACTCATGGGACCTCAAAACGTGTATTTCTATTGAAATCTCGACATCGATTTTTTTAGGATCGCAATATTTTCTTACTCTATATTTTATATATGGGTAAGAGAAAGTAAAAATGCGAAAAGCACTCACTGTTTATATTTATATTTTAAAATAAAGATTAATGATTTTTAAATAATTTATTATTTAAACAAATTTTCAAAATATTTTTCATCAGAGAGAATCTTTTTTACTAATTTAATTTCCAAATTATGTTTTCTTGTGGATGGAGAATATCAATTAGCACATGGCTGACAGAAATCCTGGTATCATATGCACAGCAAGGAGAATCATCTTGGTATTTAAATTACCATGTGAAAACCAGCAGTGTCCAATTATTAACTTAGTATTTTTGGTTTGGCGCTTGTTATTTATGAAGACTTTATTGAAGGAATTGTTTATTTTAGGAAATATTGGTTTTAAAAATTTTTTCTTGGTTAAGTCTTCCCATTCATTATCCCAAAGTTTGAGAATTTTTTTCTTTATATCTAATCACTCTAATCTTATTATACGATCAATAATTGTATGTATATTTGTATGTATTTTGAGCTCGAAATGGCACTAAGGATTTTTTTGAAATTCACGTATTAGGGGAGTTTTGGGCTGACAAATCGATCTGTCGAGATTTCATCTTCAGGAAAACTCATTTTGATTGGTTTTTTCTTAATTAAAGTAATTGATCAACAGGTGTCTCAATAAATATCCACAGGTGTCAAAATCATAACATTGCAATTGGGTGTTTTCAAAACAAAACAAATGATTCAAGTGGCTTTGGAAACAGACTATACAGAGCAAAGCTTGCTCTCCTAGAATTTTTAATTAAACTAATTATTAATATATAAAGAATATAGTTGAATAAAAATGTTCAATAATTAAACATGATATCTATATACGAGGGTGGTCTGAAAAGTTTCCGACCCATCACCATCGTAAACAATTAATTTGAATTTGAAATTATAAAACTGACACTTATATTATATTTAATGGGAGAATTGGTGTGTTAAATGCAAAATTATTAAATGTGTTGTAATTCTTTCTACATTAACTCTTTTTGAAATTTTAAATAAATCTAGTTTCATTTCTAAAATTATTTCATTTTTAGATATATAGATTAAATCTTGGCAGAAAAAAACACCTTTTTAAATATTAAGTTTTTTTTTTGATATGGAAGCATAAGGTCCAACAGCCTAAAATAACCAGTGGTCAACCAAGAAGAAAAGGTGTAAGAAAGAGTGAGAGCTTTAAAAGGCGCCTGTTGAGGTTGTATTTGAAAGTTTGGAGAATGTAAGTTATAGGGAAGATAGCAGTTTCAATCACGGGTGTTCATGCGATTATAGGAAGATTGGAATTGGCTAGTTCTAGATCGCGACCCATTATTTAATGATTTTGGGGGGCCAGACTGGTTACTAATTATTTTGTGAAATGGAGAAACTTTAGAAAGGTTTTTTTTTTGTATAGCGTGGCTGATAATGAGAAATCGAAGCAAATGTAGTTTAGTTAACTTATGTATTTTGAAAAATAAGTCTCAATGAGTCTTTCTTTAAACCTCCGTTTTAATGGTAACTGATTAACTAGGGAATCGGTGCCCTAAAAAGGAGAATGGGGACAACTCTTACTTATCAAGGTGGCATGATGCCCTATGAACCCTAACAAAACAAAACAATAATTATATATATAGTAAATCTATATATTTCGTATAAATGATATAGTATATTAATATATAAAAAAAGAGCTCTTACCTTTATTTTTCTTAAAATAGAGAATTTATATAACAATGTATGAATTTCAAGATTGAAAAATTTTTACCTTTTTGATCCGATTAATTCTTCCAAGTCAAATTTACTCTTTTCAAAATTTTTTTCTCTTTCGTAACATGTTTTATAGAAATTCTTTTGCTCAAATGCGGTAGTAAAACGATGAATGTTGAATATTGTTATTGAATAGAAGAGAAGTAAAATACAGGCGGTAGTGACTACAAATAGCAGACCTTTGTAGGTATAGGGTCTGCTTATCATATTTGCTATCCGAAGGCGGCCCATGCAGAGAAGCAACACCTGAAATAATACAAAGTTTAGAGATTAGCTGATGCTGATTTGAAGAAGATGAAAAAACTTCGCTAATATCTATTATTTATAAACACATTAGGTATTTTGAAGGAAAGAAATTTATAGGTGATTTCTTTCCTTCATAAAACACTTATAAGCTAAAGCGTATTAAGCCAAGTAGAGGATGGGTGAGAGGATGGGCCTTAACTGCTTCTTTCCCTTTCTACAAAAAATAAACTTATCTTTTCTTATTAATATTAAAATTAGCATTTCTTAGTGCGTTGTCTAATAAAATAATAATAAAATTATTATCATTTCACTTATCTCTTCAATCTTTAAATATTATTTTAACCAATAAGTTACCTGTCATAACATTAATTAATTTATTAATTGCACCTCTTTCAAAGTAAAAAATACGAAGACAAATAAATGTATAACAAGGAAAAATAATTTGAATAGGGGGCAAGTTATTAATATTTAAATGAACAACAAAAACCAAAATTTTATTTTATCAGACTCGAAACTAGTTTAAAAAGATAGGAAAATGACATAAGGAAAATTAATTCAAAGAATTTAATTATAACATTTTTTATTTTTCAAGTTCTACACATTCAGTTATATGTTCATATTTTTCATTTGGAAAGGATAGGCTCACCTAACGAGATTGCCGTTTATTTACTCTTCATGATTTCAAAAAGACACCCAGTCAAACCCAGCCGACCCCTGTTCAAATTCATCTATCGACATCCAGGTGAAGTTATTTTATTTCCTATCTTATATTTTTACTTCCCTTCTGTATTCATTTCTAACTAATACTATATTTAATTCCACCCGGTTTCTTCCTTACTTATTCTATGCTAGCTATGCTAGGATGTCCTAGTTTAGGGAGGGACTAGAATTTTAGAAATACAAAGATATAATATATACGTAATTATTAAAAAATGTGAAGATGATTAAAATACAAAATATATATATAATGTATAAAAATATGAGAAGTGAAGATGGCCAAAGATGTTGGCTGTCTTCTAGAGCAGTGGTTCTTAACCTTTTTATACTCGTGCTCCCCCCCCCCCCCTAAATTTCCTAAAATATTTTTTTTAATTATAAAATAATTTTATTTATGAATTATAATGGCATATAAAATAACCTTAATAAACTTACTATGATTTAATGAGCCTTGTAGCTGGGCTTCTCCATTCTATTTATTTTATTAATTTATTATTTTATCTATTTAAAGTTACTCTTATGCAGGAATTTAATCTATTTATAAAATAAATTTTAATTTTAATAACGTCATGTCACTCTCTCATGCACTACTTACGATAACTATTAATTTTAATACATGCATGTTGAATGTGAACGCTAACATTGTGATACTGTAAAATATTCAAGTCAAGAAAGAAAAATAATAGGCGAATGATTAAAATGTATTCCAAAACGTAAATATTACGGAAAATTCTTATTTTTTTCCCGGGATTCGGGAAACAAATTTAAAAAAAAAAATCATATTTGTTAAATATTTTTTAAAATAAATAAAATGTATTTAAATTTTAAATTATTTGGAATTCTATATTGACAAATAATTTTTTAATAATTTTTCTTAAAAGTATTTATTATTTCAATATATTCATAATTCCTTAAAAGCCAGTAGCTGCAATTGACATTCGAACACTTATATTATCTCCGTTGACTAAATTATACCAAAGCATTTGTGTTTTCTATTTGTGGTTGATGTTATATAAAATATATATGTCTCAATATATCAAAAAAGAAAAAACAAATTTAAAAAAAATTAGAATTCGTACACCTTGGTGGTCCGAAGCATGTGATGATCAAATTAGAAAAAGGAAAAATAGTTTTATTAAATACAGGAGAAATGTGAATTATGAAAATTTCATAGATTATCAGAAGTCGAATGCGCAAACGAAACGTTTCCTTAAGGTAACGAAGAGAGCTGCTTGGGCTAAGAAATGTTCAGGATTTCTAAACTTGGAGACATTTGGAACAACATAAGGGCGTTTAAAAATAATCGCTATTATCATAGAAACCAAAACATGGATGAGGAATTTATTAATATTTTTTGGATTTCCTTGCTCCTCCTTATGTCCCAAGGAATAACTATATTGATTTAAATAATAATTTAAGTGGAGATAATAGCTGGCTGGAGGAAGAGGAAATGCTTTTGGCTGTAAATAATAATTCGAATACTTCGCCTGGCTTGGATGAAGTATATTATCCGATGATTACCAAATTACCAACAATGGCTTTGGAGTGCCTTTTAAATATTTTTAATCGTATATTAGGCGGTACTGACATACCCAAAGCTTGGAGAGAACAAATTATTGTT
>JAAAKE020106176.1:0-17484 GCA_010014785.2 Anisolabis maritima
TATGGTTTTGGCCCTCGGAACTTACTGGAGTAATCAGTATGGCCCTAAGGCTGGAAAGTTTGGAGACCCCTGATCTAATATATAGGAAGAATTTTTTAAAAATTGAACACAATAATATTGTCTTCAAATCAAGCATATAACAAGAAAAAAATTTAGGATAGAACCTAACTTAATATTTGTCCAATTTTCTAATTGATGTAAACTAAGTACAGTGGGGGGGCTCACTGGAGCAATCCCAGACGTAATTATTTCCTGAAAAAATTTACTGAAAGAAGAACTATTATTTGTACTTATTTATCCTGGGTTCCATAAATGTTCTGAACAGCAATGCTTACAACTAAAAGTGTTCTTTCTCTCTTTTTAAAAGGATTAAGAAGCAATAACTTAGTTGATAGCCAGACATATAGACTAAAATTTTTCAGAATCGTAATTGAAACTAACTGAAATGTCAGGCACAACTAATATTTTTATTTCTGATAAGATAGGAAATGCAGCCTTGAGAAATTTAATTTTTTTCCTTCAATAGACAACATTTCGGACGTGTACTTCCTCAGGACAAATGAATGTTATAAAATATATATAGTATTTTTTTTACAATGTATACAATTATATTGTAATAATATAATGTGTGTATGCACTGATGATATGATTGCTGATTTGTGCCCGAAACGTCGATGACTAAAAAAAATTAAACTGTTTTATTTAATTTTCTTCTGGCTACATTTTCCCTTCCTACCAGATTAGACAGCCACATCTCATTACATTCAGCAATATTTGTACTCCTAAAGCCTTATTTGCATTTTCTTCAAAATATGACTATATTTCATTAGGTTAGGAATATTTATAGGATATATTTCTTTTGAATGCAAAAGCTTCATTTGATTTCTTTATCCATTTAGTAAGTCTCCTAAAGGTAAAAAATTGTTTTATAAATTTATAAAACATAACATTCTCCCCCCTTCGTGGCTGAGAGGTTTAAAGAAAGTGACAATGACAATGTTGATAACCTTAAAAGCCAAGGGGTGTGGGTTTGTCTCCCAGGCAGTCGGAAATTTATTTATATCAATTGGATACCAAATTAATATAAATAAATATGGAAGGGCCTCCGATACCGGAAAAGACCTAAAAAAATCTAATATAGTAGTTTATTATTCTCCAAAACATTTATTTTAAGGATGAAATAGAAATTTTTTCATCATCTTTCTTCTTATAATAAAACATTCGATTCCGGAATGTTTAATTTTAAGAAAAAAAAGAAATGACTGGAGAGATGATTATAAAGAAAGAAATGAGGTTTCCGCCAGCGAATGAAACAAAAAAATAGTGTGGGTGCAAAAAGATAATTAATTTTTTTATCCGTTCGCTGAAACCTCTTTTTTCTCTTCCTCTCTCTCTCTCTCTCTCTCTCTCTCTTTTATAATTCATTAAAAAATTTTGTCACGTTAAGTTGCGGTTATAGAAATCGATATGAGGAGAGAACAATTTGGCCACGCCTGAATTTATCTTTATCTTAGCCATTTTCAGATACTTATTATTATTAAATTTATTTAACAGTCTTTTCGGTGCTGCACTTTAAAAAGTGTTAAATTATTTAGACTACTTTAAAAAAAAATACTTTTAAATATTAGATAACTTTTTTAGATTCTTTTAAATAAAATCAAGTTTAAGTAACGAATTGGATATATATATAATATTATATTTTATATAATAAATAATAATGAATAAAATATATATTTAGATATTTTAAATCAGTTTAAAATTACTATTTAAATAATCTATGTTAAAAAGAAGAATTTTAAATATTTGACATATTCTATTATGGAAAAAATTCTGGTATAAGAGAAACTGAATGATGTGTTGTCACGCCAGGTTTTTTGCCTCGGACTTCCTAGGTATCCTTTCTCTAATTTTTAACAGAACAATGTTTAGCCCATTTAGCCAAAAGAGTAGTTTAGGAGAAAATAACAAAAAATCAAAAACGTACAACAGTAAAAAGGGGGCCCAAAACATGATGGGGATGAGGGTAATATATTTCAAAGATCATCTAATAAATTTTATAAATTTTAATCGAAATCGTTAAAACTAAAAAAAAGTACATCAATAAAATACTAGTACTCTGCTCGATTTTATTGAAAAGCTTCGAGGTGCAAGCGATGAGAGTTCCTAGCTTAAATTTCAATCTCTACGTTTTTTCGTTTTTGAGAAACACATACCCACACAGAGAGGCCATTTTGTGTGACCCATTTTTTAAAGACTCAGGTGACTTCAAAACGTATATTTCCGTTAAGATTTCGAAATCGATTTTTTTGCGATCGCAAAACTTCCTCGCTATATATTTCATATAAAGATAAGAGAAAGTAAAGAGGAGAAAACATTTTCTTTTTTAATTTAAATTCATTTTTGACTGCTATCATTACATAATATACAATTATATTTCAATAAAATTTTGAATCAATGGCTTCTGGCAGTCATTCAACAGAGTCGCCCATCCGAGGTTCGGCACTGCTTAGCCTTGCTTGTCAACAACGATCTTGGTAGTTGTTCTTCTTCTCCGCCAAGCACGTCAACCAAATAAGACTTCAAAATTGGTTTGCTGGAATTAAGGTTAGATTATTCACCAACGAAGCAAATATTAATTTAAATGTTCATTAATTATTTTATATATCGAGCCGTTCTTTGATCAAGTAAACTGTCTGCATCATTTATTTAAGAAGATTATAATCCACAGGAAAATGTGCAGTGTACATTGTCGAAATATTCGCAATAAATTACTGTTAGTGATTCAAAAAACCTCTTTTTTTTTTTATTAGGAAATAAAGAAAAATATTAAATTCTTTATTTATAGCTTTAGTATATATTTTGGTAAAAAAATAAATGTATTAAAATACACCGCGAGAGAGCTATTAGAGATTGCGTGGTTAAATTGATTAAATTCGTGTCGAAAGCAAACGATCCCTTTTCGTTCGAAAACCTTCCCCTTTTCTTGCGAATTGCACTCCCCAAATGTATGTATAACTACGAATGTGTGTGTGTGTGTGTGTGTGTCGGTCTTAACTGTGTGCTATGAGCTGGATTGGAATGTCGGATGATTCTGTGCAGTTAATATAATTACATATATAGACAAACTGGAAACTGGAAACTGGAAAAGCGTGCACAAGACGGGATTCTGAATCCGGGAGCGACAGAGAGAGGACGTTTCGATAATATCTGAAGTAATTATAAAGTTGGCCTCTGGGTGGTTTTCGGGTATGAGTGGAAAAGGGGCCTCCCTAGTCCCTCCCCCGAAAAGCTCGGCATACGCCAACTGCCCCCTCAACCCCCAAAAAGGGGTACTCTAAAGAGTTACTAAGAAGATGTTGGATGGAAAATGAGATAGAAACTAGAAAGAGCTATAGAGCTAATTAGAAATCAAATTAGAGCCAAAAGTCCTTCAGAGAAGAAAAGAAATTGCTAAAGAAAAAGACAACATGTTACATCCAGCTGTGTTCTCAATTATTTCTCTATTTTCTTTTAATTTTCTCAATATTCTGTTAAGCATATTTTTTTGCCTTCTTCAAACTCGTTAGTCCAAGTCATTTTATAAAACTTGCAGCGATTTTCGGTCTTTCTTATTTAATTTTAATGGTCTTCTTTTTTTCTCTTTTTTTTTTTTTTTTTTTAAGAATTGATTAACATAAAAAAATGTTTTCTTTTAAAATCGAGTAAATTATATATAATTTTCAAAAAAACAATTGAATTGAACAATTGAACGAAACATTCAATGAAGTATAAATGGAATTACAACCGAATGAATTTCTTTAAATTATCTCTTATTTTTGTTATCCTTCTCCCTTCTAAAAAGGATAATTGTCTCAAAACTTATTTAGATAAATGAAGGGTTGGTGCAGAAATCGGGCAGCTTCATTTTTTTGGAAAAAATTTTCTTTCTATATGGAATTTAATATATTTAGCAGAGAACAAAAAATGGACAGCTAAGTGGCATAAAGAAATCAGTTAACAGTTTTTTTGCCAATACTGTAAAATTTATAAAAATGAACCTGACCGGATTAAAAAAAAATGAATGATTAATAAATTATTTTTAAGTATGGTAATATTAATACTTACATATATTAATAATATAAATTATTACCGGCTATATGCTTTATGTGATTGTTATGGATGGATGGCAGCCAAGTTAGAATAAAGGCGAGAAGAAAAAAAAATTAGTTTTTCTCCTAGCCTTTATTATTAACTTGTGTTGATGTTTCCGACGCATCTCTTCCTTTTATCCTATTGAAGGGCCGGAAGACGCAACTTAATCTAATAATAAAGGGTGGTTAAGAGAAAAACTAAATTTTTTTTCTTCTCGCCTTTATTCCAACCTAGCTGCTGCCATCCATCCAAAATAACCATTTAAATAAGGAAAGCAAAAATGATTCGCTTAGAGAGAAGAAGCATTTACTTTCTATTTAAAAAAAAAAATAATTATCCAATTTAATATATTCTATTTAAATGGAATTATTTTTTTCTGCAGAATGAACAAAGACTTTTGTAAAAAGCAACTTGCAAAAGAATAACACAAATTTTTCTTTAAAAAAAAATGATCTTATTTTATCTTTCTTTATTTAATTAAAATTAATTCTTTCTGTAATAAATCCTTAGAAATCCAGAATTCAACATTTTGTGCCCTCCTCCTCCTCCTCCCGCCATAAAATCATATAAATAAAAAGCATATATTAATAGGAGTGTAGCTGAGGAGAAAAGGACGTCACATTTATCTATCTACAAGTTTTTTCTTTTTTTTTTTTTTTTCAAAATTGCCTCTGTGGCAAAAACCTTTAAATATTTTGGTCAAAAAGAGTAATTTATTTTAATATAAAAAAAAAAAACACATCTTGATTTGCCAACTTGAAGTAACCTAACCTTCACAAATCACGTAGCAGTCAGTTACAACAGGGCGCTGATTTGATAAAGTTAGGGATGTGCTCATAGCTCACTATTGCGTCATCTGCCCTTGAACGCTATTTCGACAGATCATTCCTCTCTTCAAATGATTTTTATATTTTTGAAGCTTTCATAGTTTTAAAATGGTCTACCTCTTTTTTCCAATTCTGGTGAGAAAGATAAATTAAAATTAAAGCAAGCACATAAGAAATTATTTATAAGTTTGTGTTCACAATAGTAGAAGATTATATCGGGAAATTTATTTTATCTTTTAATTAGAAAAATTCCAAAAAATTAAAAAAAAAAAAAAATCAAGGAAATTATAAAAAAATTAAATTAATTTTTTTTTCATTCAAGATATAAAAATGAATAAAATGAATATGCTATAAAGACTTAAAAAAAGAAGAGAAAAAAATGCATTTCATATGAACAAGAAAAGCATGGGGAGGTAATTTGATTATATCATATTTTTTTAACTCCCGTACTAAATTATAAAGGCAAGAAAGTAGTATATAAATAAAGGGATTATGAATGATTTATTTATTTTATAATGCTACTTTTATAAAAATTTGTTTATAAATTATGATTTGCCTTGATAAAAAAAAATCGAGATCATCCGAGTTATGTGGCCTTATCTCGAAAATGTAATTTTTCGCTATATAATAAGATTATATATCCTAAAAGGATTTTGGTTATTGAAGAATTGAAGATAATATCTCCTCTTGTATGAATATATGTGTTGTTTATCGGTTTTATTCCCTCTTTGTTATTTATTTATCTATTTATTTTTTTCTAATTTTAAGTTTAAATGAGATTTCGTCAAAGCCTGTCTGTCTGTCCTACACACAAATCGATACGAAATATAAATTGCAGCATTTTTTTTTTCTATTTTCTAAAGTTTACTTGGCCACTAAACAAACATGTTTCGATTCCGGGGAAACCTTTATAGCTTTTACTTTCACGAGAAAGTTTTGAATAGGGATATATATAAAAATAACCTCCCTCACCTCCCTTTTCTCTCTCTCTCTCTCCTCATCCCTTAAACAAAATTGGTTTCTTGTTTTGTGAATAAACTATCTATACACCCTCTATATAATAAAAGGGGAGGGCAAAAGGACGACTCCAATCGGTGAAGTTCTTTTGTATGCCAACCTCCCTCTAAGCTGTCAATTTTAAATCAACTGTACTTTATGTATAGAGATAAATTTTATATTACGTGATAAGATATTATTGGTATTAACAAAAAAATATTTCAGCTATATAATTGTTTTCTTGAAAATTAAACGGAATTAACATAAATAGTAGCAATGAGTTTTTTAAGTCAAAATTAAGACATTTATATTTATATTCCCAAATGGTTTAAAACTGTTTAGTGATGGAGCTTTTGGACAATCAATGTTTTGGTTGTTTTTTTTTTAATAACATATCTTGACCATAAACTGCACAAATTTTTTTACAAGTATGTGTAGCATTTGTGCTTTTATGGAAATATGAAAATTTTTGCATTCACCTTTAAAACTCTCAAAATGAAAAGTAGATAAACGAATCCCAACTGTTTATGCACATCTATACTATTGTAAAATGTCAGCTTTCAAATAATGCTCAGTATAACTCGACTTATATTAGTTGAAATTTGTTACTTTAAATCCATTAAGCGAGAAAAGGAATACTTTTTTGTCTACCAAATATTATGGTCATTGAGGTCGATTGAGAAATAAATTAAATAAAAATAAAAAAGGAATCTGAAATTTCATTACCTGAAAAAGTTTTCAAAACCTTTTTAGCAATATAAGGATCTTCCTTGGGGGGGGGGGGGGGGTTAATCTCTATCATTCAGGAGTTGGCTCATTTCCCTTTTAAGAGATTTTTCAAAGAAATTACTAACCAGATGATTCTAAATATTATATATATATATATATATATTCTTTATAAAATATAATAGAGAAATGCTTGTTAAGCCATATTTGAGAGAAATTTTTAAAAGAGAAATAATCACAATTAATAAAATACCCAAATTTACAATTAAAAATAATCTTTCAATTCAGAGGTTTTCAGTAGAAAAGATTTTTTTAGAATTAATGAAATTTTTTTTTTGTTGCCTGACATTCATTTGAATTCATTAATTTTCTAACATTTTTTTTTTAATTATCCTCCATTCTAACCAAAATGAAAAGTTATATATGCACAGTCTATAAACTTTTTTTTTTTTTTTGTTTATATAATTTATCTATTCTTCTTTGGAATAATTCCAAAATTTTCTCTCCAAATGAGCCACCAGATGCTTTTCACATTTTATTTTATTTTTTTTTTTTTTCTTCTTTTTATTCATTTCAATTTATTTTCATTTTAACAGACGATTAAATAAAAATATATTTGGTGCGTCATAGTGAAATATGTCTAGAATAGTTTATAAATATATTGATATTCGAAAAAGGGATCATGTTTAAAAGAAACGAATGGGAGATAGGGTAAAAGCGATGGCATATCCGGTTCAAAACTCCCAATGGATTCCTGGATGCTGTAACTCCTTCTTCTTTTTCTTCTCTTCATCTTCTTTTTTTCCACCTCTCTTCAAGTGGGAGACCAAGTATTCATAAAAAAATGAAAAAACTTGGAGGCAGAAGCCGCTCGGGCCCACTTTTGATATCATTGTTCGTTGCAACCAGGGAGTATAGACAACCCCCCCTTCAGAAAATCCAATTTTTTTGTAATTGTGAAAGTTATATGTATAAAGGGTGGGATGGGGGGATGTTCGATGAAAGAAAGCTATCAGTGAATACTACGCCCCTGGGGCCACTCTAAAATATATCTATACACCAAACTGAAGAATAACAATTTTTTTTTTAGAATCGCCAAACTATTCTAGTAAGGTAGGCAAAATTGTTCTACAATCGAATTTTTTTCATAATTAAGAATTATTTGCTATATATATATATTTATATATAGTTAAATTTTCAAATTTTTTTTTGGAAAGAATTATATTGCTATTTGATAATTTAATTCACTGAATTTTTTTTTAAATAAATAAATAAATTTATTTAGAGACACAAGTCCTCGGTGGCTAGGTCCAATCAAACATATACAAATTTATAAATTACATAATATAAAACAAAAAATAATTAATACAACAAAAAAAAATACATGTATATAGAAATGAATGCTCATTAACAAATAACAAGTTCATACATTTTCATCGAAAGAAAAAAATAAAAACTTAATTAAAGTGTGCGCAATAACACGGGACCGGGTGTCTATCTCGTCGAGGCGGCTTTGGCTTAGCTTCAGCTTTCCTCGTATTTAAGGTTGAGTGTTTGACATTTATTTCTAAAAGGGAGGGTAGATTAACTAATAAAAAAAAAAAAGGAAAAAAATATATCGGGGATGTACTGGTGATCTTATAATTAAGGAAATCTAATTAATTGTTCAAATTCTGTAATGGAGTTTCATTACATAACGGTACAAAACTAGTCCAAAAATATATTCCCAAAATAGCAGATGTTTGATTTGAAATTATATTCTAATTGAGAGTCTTAATAAAACTTATTTAAATTGTTGGAAACTCCTCTTTTTAAATAAACAAAACTTACATTGTCCTTACTGAATATATAATAATTAGCGAAATTAAAAAGAACTTAATGAAAACTAATATTGTTCCGATTAAATAATTATACAAAGTTAGAAACAAATCATTCAAGTATTCATTACATGAATTCTAGTTTAAAGTGGATACTAAAATTAGACAAGGATTGATTTCATAAACTATTCATAAGAATGCATGCAAACATGCCCCCCCCCCACCCTCTGGCTGGGAGATTATAGATGTTGGCAATATATTTGTTACAAGGACAGTCGCACTAGTTCTATATTTTTTCAATATACATACCTGCTTCAATCTGTTCCCAAATTATTTAGTTTTATATAATTTTTTGTCTGTGGCGCCTCCTTTTGGGAGTCCTCCGCCCCCCCCCCCTTGGTAATTGCCAAATTTCATGCACGTCTAAAGCCTCTCTATTTTGCTAATTTTTTATTTTATTTTCTAAGTTAATTAACTTTTTGCAATTTAAATTTCCTTATTATTATTTTTTTTAGAATATATCAATAAAAGAATTAGAGAACTATGAAGTTCATTTTTTTTTTTCATTCCTTTAATGATCAATATTAGTATTAGAATGAGAGAGAAAATGATGGGACGATTAGTCTGAACTGCAACAGACAAAATTGATATTTCTCTTCCTTAAAATTTTCCCCAATCTCATAAAAATTAATATTTAAGTTTTTTTTTGTCTTACCTCTTCTGAAGAAAATCTCTCCATAAGTATAAATTTAATATTCACATATAACTAGAGAATAAATTTTTTTTTTATGTCTAATTGTTATTTTTTTTTTTTTCGAAGTCTAGTAGGTAGTGAATATAATTTATATAAATTTTTATATATTTATCGCTTAGAACGGGAAACGAAAGCCTAACATTTGAGAATAGAGCGAGTTTCTATCTCAGGACCAATAAAAAATTCAAATTCTAATTATTGTATTTAATTATTTTGATTTAACATTTCAATTCAAGTTGAACTGAATAGAGATATCTTTGTTTACTCGGTTGCCTCATCTTGTCTCAAATTCAACAGACAGCCTGACCTTTGGCAGATGCTCTACGAAGTTCCCTTTATCAATCCTTGTCAATCCAAATATCTATTTATTCCTAGTTAGATAGTTGATGATAATTTATTAGTCAATATATATAACATGAAACAATAATTTGTTGTTGCAAAAATGTCACACTTCAGAACAATTACACTATTTTCTTGACAACTATGTCTATACATTATTTTTATATGTAATTCATTAATAAATAAATTTTTCGTATTTCCCACCTAGTCAAAGGGTCGTTATTGTATATAGCCTACTGTTATAATGGAATTTGTTTGAAGTTGAATAATTATGTAAAATTTTCCTGATTGAATTCAAATTATTACACTAAAAATAAATTAAGGTTAATGCAAAAAAATTAATTAATAATAAAAGTTTGAATTGTTCAATATTGTTACGGGTAGAGACATTTTTTTAGAGAAAATAGTTTAAATATCTAATAATATCTCTTTGGTCAATTGATTTTCCTTTGTAATAAATATTTTATAGTGATTGTAAACTGAAGTTCTCCGAGCAGCCAATATTTTCGTAGTTTCATTTATAATAAATGAATCAGCTGATTCGGAGACCTTCCTGACCGAGTTTTGTTCTGGATAAAGGAAGTAGTTCCAGGGAATAACGAGCTCTAAAAGAATCGCTTTATTACAGAGGAAGGGTAAAATTTATGGCCTTTAATAAAATGAATGAGAATAAATACTTGTATGTTATAAAAACGATAATAAAAATCTCAATCAAAGTTCTGGCTTCGTCACCCATTCAAATTTAATCATATCTAATATAATAAATGGGGGTGACTTTCACTTAGAAAATTTAAAAAAAAAAAGTTGAGTTTTTATAAACGGAAAAAAATTTATTTATAGTGATTTTTTTTTTTTAATATATAAAAATCAAACTTTATCTAAAATTAGACATTTTTCTCAAAATTACATGCTTTTTTTGCGCCCTCTAATAATAAGCATAAGGAGGATAATTGCTTCTCTTCCTCTCTCTGCAAATTGAAAGAAATTGACTTGTTCCTTTTTAAGAATTTTTAATGGAGTGTAAGTTGTAATAATAATATTATTACGATAAATGAATGGTAAAAAAAAGATAAACCCTTGAAAATCAATGAATAGTCAATAATAATTGCATAGTTATTTTTAATATGGATATTGATAAGACAGAAGATGACAAAAAAGTTGGTGGTAAATTCCATTTTTCTGTTTAAAAAAAAAAATTAGGGCCCATTTTTCTTCCGTAAAAAAGGCAAAATGTCCTGGGCGGAACTAGTATAATGAGGAAATAAAAATAGCTGGTAATACATTTTTTTTTGAGAAGAGACCTTAGGGACTCTATTTTCAATGAATTTATAATAAATAAATAAATTAGTTTTTTTCTTTACCTTAGCGAAAAATTGCTTCGGAATTTAATTAAAAAATTTTAATTCAAAGTTTGTTTTTTTTTTTTTTTTTTTTTAATGAACAAATATTGGGTAGAAAAAAAATAGGAAAAATATATGAACAAGAAGAACAGAAGAGACTTAGGATTTCTAAAATGAATTTTACGCTAACTTCATTTTCTACCAAGTAATTTTTTTTTTTTTTCATTCTTGTTTTTTTCTCTTTGTCCCTTGATTGCCTATCGGTTGCCCCTCAGATCCTCCTTTCTTCATTTCTCTTTTGGTCGATTTTCGATCGTTTTCTCAATCCTTTTAACTTGAACCTTTTTTTTCCCCTTTCTCAACGCTGACGCAGGGAACTAGATGCAATGTAGGGGGACTCCGCCCTTGGAGAGGGTTCTAGAAATAAGGGTCCCCAAAGATCGTACACACAATAGGTTATCTAAGTTTCTTCATATCTTTTGGTTGACTCTTAGACTAAAACAGGATATGTATATAAATAAATGAAAATAAAAGAAAAAGAATAGGAAAAAAATAAGAAAAAAAAAAAAAAATCGAGCTGAGGACTCCTGTTTTGATTAATAAATAAATATTATTAAAATTTGCAGATATCTCAGTGTTTTTTTTTTAAGCGAACTCTAGAAAAAATTCACTGTCATAAAGGTGTATAAATTTGTTGATTAATTTGGTTGCTGGAAGGTAGGCAACCCATATGACCAACTCACTAGTGGATTATTTAATTAATTGTTCCAAAACTCCACAAGGTCGATGTATTCTCAGTTGTTGCAGGAATTCTCAAACCTTAGGATAAATTTTGCATTATAAATTTTATACTAATCAAAAAATTTAAATACCCCCATAAAAGAATTTCGGTTGGTGAATGTATATTCAAAAATGCTGCGAAAAATAAAAATGCATTTTTCTGAATATTTACTTAAATATTTTGTGTAAAAATGGTACCACCAAACATAACGTAATGTACCATAAATGGTATATGTACCACACTTTGATCTAGGGAGACAAATGAGCTTTGGAACGATTAATCAAAAAATGAGATGTTAATTTGGTTGTCTACCTTTCAACAAGCAGAAAGCAAATTTATGCACCCCATGCTTGAAAACAAAATTTGTCAATTGGTGCAAACGCGAAAAGAATTGATTTATTTAAAAAAAAAAATTTTTGTTCGAAAATTCTTAAAGAAAGTGAAATATGTTTAATAAACTTTATAATTAACAAAATAAATTAAACTTTAATTCATAGTTATAGATTTAAATTAAAAGTGAATGAATATAGAAAGTTGGTTTAGAGCCGGTGACGTCACTATCTTTAATGGGTTCAGGAGATTCTTACGTGCCTGGCTTTTAAGTGTCATTAATTTCTTAGTTTTCAACTTATAATTTATTGTTTAAACAGCGAGTAATTACAAAAATTCACCTTTTATCATTAGTGATATAGAAAGGCGATAACTCAGTTGTATTTTGAATAAATTAAGTATTTATTCCAACAAGTGTGGCCCCTGTTGGCAGTTGAATGCATTGGTGCAGGTCTTTTTGCCCTTTCAACGTCACTCCGAAATTCTCCTGGCTACTATTTATTGGCCAAACAGTTGTGTGTTCAAATACCAGCGTTTACGATTCTCAAATGTTAGCTTTTTGTATGTGGAATGTGAAAAATTCCTACACTATGTAGGCTTTGGGTAACTTTGAAAGGCGAAGTGCTGCCATTTCCTCTCTCGTGGTAAATTATACTGAATAGTAAAGCCTATTAAAAGGTAAATTAATCAATTCTTAATGCAATTTAAATTCCCTTTAATTTAGAAAAATTATTATTATACTGTATAAATACAACTCCAGTTTTATTTCAATTCTATTTTATGAAATATTAAAAGGGAGAAATATTTTTTTCTAGAATTAGTAATCTAGAAGACTTTCTGAAAACTAATTAGTTAATAAAATCGCAATCAGAGAAAATAATTTATATATAGAAGGGGAAGAAAGGATTGTGCAGCCAGGAGAAAAATAAAACAATTAAATAATCAGTCGACGTTTTGTGCAAGTTTCTCTCTTTCTCAAAAATTAAAAATTACGTGAGATAATGGGCAGATCAATTTGTGTAAGGGTTCGGAGAAAAAGAAAACCAGTCGTTTTTCTCAGGTCAGTCACCAAATATTTAGGCCGACGTAATGCTTAAATATTTGCTGAATAAAGTGGTGTATAGTGACCTGAGAAACGCGGCTGGTTTTATTTTTCTCCGAACCCTTACACCAATTGATCTGCCCAGCTTTATTTCAGTTATAAACAATAATAATAATAATAATATCATTAGCATCCTCAGTGGAATGAATGGCTCGCTACTCTCTAATCTTAAAATCATTCAGGCCTGCAATCAGAATACCGAAAATATTGCAGGTCAGATGCAAAAGGCAATCATACGCTACTCTGCTAACACGATACCAATTCCAGTGACTGCTGACTACTCTTGTTGGGAGAGCAGCGCTGGAATTCCTGGAATTATATTTCGGAATTTGAAAATAAAAACAAATTTTTTGACGGCCAAATGTTCATGCAATATTGAATGTATGCTGGTCCCACTAATGGCCAAGGATACCTCAATCTCACCATAAATCACATGACGATCTTGCAGTATCAGTTCACGCACCATGTTTTCCGGAACAACAACCGATTTTGGACAACTTTTACGAAATTCGTCCTTAACCTGAACTACGGCAAATCATCGATAAACAGTATTAATTATTAGTAATTAAGTTCATCGATGCACTGTTAGTGGGTTAATCCACGTCTAAAGTTGTAAAAAATAATCGCTCGAAAATGTTCACGATTTAATTCCATTTTTAGCCGAGATGATTTCAAGTTATTGAAAACTACCCAAATAGCGCTCGTATATCAATACGTTCTGAGTATGTATACCAACAAAAATGTCAAACTTTACGATAGAAGCAGCACTAGTTTAGCGCAATCCCAAATAGTCCCTCGTATAGCTTCCTTTGTGTTTTGGATCCACAATAAGCTAATCTAAGTGTAGGCCTATTTCTATAAATATTTATTGGAAAGTCCAGCATTCAAATACAATTATTGCAATTCCCTTCCTTCTGCTCATAAATTCTAGGATCTTCCCTTTTGTCCTCCTTGTCCTAGTTAATCCTTTCCTGTTCATCTAAGTCAGGGTCAGATTTACAACATTTACTATCCTTTGCATGTAGATTAGAAAATTAAAGATATAAAAATAAAGTATATTTATATAAAAAGCATGTTTATTTCTTAAATAGTGTAACCTTTTAGTAAGGTTTATTAATAAAATATAATTATATATTAATTAATTATTTTCTCCACTATTTATATTTATTTAAATGGGATACTAGCCAGATTTTGTTTCTTCTCGATATTAAAAAACAAAAGTTAAAACATCATTCGCTGAAAGGAAACCAAAGATCACATATTTAATTGTTTATTATTTATTTCATATTGAGGAGATATGTATATATACTCAAACATCTAAAGTTTGCTTAGCTGCAAAACAAATCATGTTTGTTTCATTTCATAACTTGCTTAAACTAACAAAGTTTGACATTGGTCAAAATATTTAATCAACTACTCGAAAAGTTCATTTCTAAATTAAAAATAATTTAAAAAATATTTATTAATACTATTCATATCAATTTAAAATATAAATTTTTTGAATAAAAAAAAATTTGAACAAGAAACAAAAATATTGAGAATCTTTTAAAAAAAAGAAATTAATAATTAAAAAAAAATAGAAAGGTTTAAGTTAAACGACATAAATTAGAAGTTTTCAGGGAAAGGAAGGGTTAAGTTTAATGCCGGAACGGCGTTCCGGTACGCTCCAGCCCCCATATACTACCGCTACCATGAACTCAAACTCAACTAGATTAACTCTCTCTACTCTCTTCCTAATAAACATTAAAATAGATTAAAAATTTATAATCTATCAAGGGGATTAAAATCTAGGACGAAAGAGAAATTAGGGAGTATTTCTACTAACGAAAAAATATCCGAGCAAGGGCCATATATTGAGATTTATGCATAAATGGACGCAAAGCGCGCCCAGAATGAAGTAACTGCATGTTTACCATCCAAATGATACATATGTAGTGTAAATCTACTTTTATATGAAGTTGGTACTTTGGTATTCTCTTTGACGTTGTCAGGATTATGCAAATAGGCTCTTTATTCTTGTGCCAGGTTACTCTTAAGTGTCAGTTTATTATTTAAATTAATCCTTAGGAATGAAGGTTAATGAAATATTTAATAAATATCATCATCCAAACCAGAGAGACAGGAATATTCCCTTAAAGGGTTGTCTTGTTAACAATTAATTTAAAAAGGATTCCTCTTTTGTTTTAAAATACTCAAGAATGGTTAAGATATTATTCACAAGTGAGTCTTTTTTAATCTAGAGTAGGAAAAATTTATAATCCTATTAAAATCGTTCTTCCCAGTTCGATATAAACCTCTACTACACTCTTTTGAATAGCAAATTGTTTGTTGTAATAAAACCGGAAAAGCGGGACATTTAAGTAATTTTATTTAAATTAATTGATAGCCAATATAATTTATATAAATTTTATTTTAAGAGATTTGAACTGATCCTTAGATTTTCAGGTTATTCTTTTTGTAGTAGTTTATTTGAGATACGAACTCGGGTGCAGCCAAGTGAAAAATAAAATCATTTTTTTTTTTTTGTTTTTTTGGCATTTAATGCCATTAGACATATTAAATAAAGTGTATATATATGATCGATACTAGTTATTTATCCCTATTTTTTAAACCAATTAGTATCCAATATTATTTAAATACATTTTATGCTTAAGATGGGAAGCGAATCATTGACCTTTAAAATATAAAGCTAGCGAGACCTCTGAGCCAAGGCACAGGGACTAAAAAGAAATTTATTTCACTGATATGATATGCACTTTTTCAGGCCTAATAAGTAGTTAGGTTAGTTCTGTAACTTTAAAGAAGTGCGTGCCAAAACAAAAATACAAAAGAAGCTTAGATCTGATGTAGTAGATGATTAGTGTTTTAGAGGTACGCGAAAGAAAAAATACAATGGCGGAAAATACACTTTCTTGCGATATCCTTTTATTTTTTCGAAAAGTGGCTCAATTTGGCGAAAGGAGAACGAAGTGGTGGACCAATTGGGGTTCGCAAAAACAATAGCTGAAAAAACAAGAAAACGAGTTAAAAGAAAAAAAATCAAATGTAGAATTTTGGTTTAAAAAGATGAAAGTTTTCCAAGACAAGAGGCACGTTGAATTAATGAAAATGTTGAAGTAAATCTTTAAATGTAAATATAAATAAAAGACAAGATTTGTTAATATTTTTCACACTCAGAGACTCATATCTGATGAGCACATGGATGACGACCACGAGTTACCCGAACTAAAATTGGCATTTCTTCTGCTATATGTCAATTTTTTCTTTACTATTATATTGTTATTACCTTGTATTAAGAATTTAAATACAAATATAATAGCTAAGTACCTATAAACTGAGTTGTAGTTTAGTTTTAGAAATATTAATAACATGAAACACATCATTTACCAAGGATACCTACATATTTATTCTTTATTCAAAATAAAAATAAAACAATACATTTCTAAATTTTAATTAATGACTTTTTATAATCCCCTTACTATTTGAAATTTCCTTTTTGTTCAGTATTTTAATTCATGATTTAAAATGCTAAAATGTTAAAATTAAGATTTATGCTGAAGGAGGAAGACATTAAGCCCCTGGGACCAGCGTTTTAATTAAAATGTTTACAATAGCTCCCTTTGTTCATTTTAATTTTGTATTGAATTATTATGAAGTAAGAATATTTCCTTCTTGTGATATAAAATATACTTGAAGGTGTTGAAAAGGAATGTAAAGAAATAGCAAATATAATGAAATCACTCTTGCAAATCGAAATATTTCATGTGGAAATAATGAAAAAATTCAAAATGATATAAAAAGAAAATATTAATATATCACATATCTATCTTATTAAATAAAACGTCTTGGTAGAATAAAATCTTCAGAATGCTAAAATAAATATTTAATAGAAACACGTGAGAATCTAAAAATATATATTCGATTCATTGGAGCGAAATTTTTACGAAATCTACCTTTGTTTGATTTTCAAAGTTACTCAAAAATATATATATATAAGGCGAATCAACTTTTGGCAGTAGCTAATCGTATTTCATTTATTTTTTATCTTTGAATATTTTTTCTAGTTAACTAAATCAGCTTATTTTTAACAAGAAAAGGGAATAGACTCTCTTGAAGCTTATTAAAAAATCGGGAATGGCGTCCCCTCGACTTTCACCTAAATACAAGGGTGGTCTGCACCGACCCATCACCTTCGTAAACAATTATTTTGCAGAGGAAGGCGCCGAGTACTATTTGGACGGATGGTTAAAGAGATGGGAGACTTACAAGGAGACTATGTAGAAAAATAAAAATAAATTTGAAGAAAAAATGTTGTTAGGTCGGAAACTTTTCAGACCACCC
>JAAAKE020106198.1:0-15988 GCA_010014785.2 Anisolabis maritima
TTCCTGGATAACCATGAAATTTAAAAGTACCAGTTATGGATTTTAATAATATAATATTACATTAGATTACTTTTGAATATAAACCAAAGCTGAAAGCACACAAATCGCATAAAAAAATAAATTTAAAAATCACTTGGATAGATTAGACAGATCTTAAGGACATTCTTCACCAAATGTTTGAACAACGACTGTAAGGATTTAAGAAACCACATGCTTAATCATCTTATATATGCAAATTGGCAATTTGCACGGATTTTAGCTGAGGGAATTGAAATTAATGAACTTTACGTCCCAAAATACTATTTTAATCTCCCCATAGAGCGCCAAATATTCTTATTATAAGCAAAAGAAAATAAAAAAAGTCAATTACTGGGTCATTAACTGAATGATGTTAGAGTAAATATAAATATCAAGTTTTATCAAAATCAGTTCATTATTAGAGTTTGCATTGAGGGAGCAAAAAGCGTGAGAAGCTCATAGCATCATTTCGGAGAGGTTAAAAGGCAAAGATTTGGAGGAAACCGAAAGTTGTCATTTTATATGACACCAGAACTTATGCTCTTCCCGGGTGAACTAAGGAAGGGCACGAAACAAAATATAAAAATTTTAAGAAATTTTTCTTGATAATGAAGTTATCAGTTTTTTCATTTTTTTTTTTTTTTTTTTTTTTTTTAATAAACAAAAATGGTAGTAATTAAGTTTTCAAATTTAAAATGAAGGGAAATCTAAAGATCGGTATCAAAAGTTGACATCTAAATGACATCTTCATTTCCGTTCCTGGGTCCTGACTTTTTTTTTATCTCATTTGATTAATATTTCGCATACAAAAATATTCCATCTATTTTTTACCAGAACAAAACCAAAGTATTATAACGAATTTTTTATAAACGAATTATATGGAGAAAGTTTTTTCTATTTTCTATAAAAATAAGTCATTTGTCCTGAAAAAAAAAAATTAATCTTTTAAAAGTATGAACAAATTTTTAAAAATCTGACGTAATAATAAAAATTTCTTTTTTTTTTTCTTAATATTTTTAAAATATTTGAAATAAAATTAAACTTCCAAAGTATAAATATTCTTAGACCAAAGGTAGGCCAATATAATTTCATAATTATCAGACAAGAATCCTGATAAAATGGAAATATTTTGCAAATTTTTTTAGGCATTGAAATTACTTTCAATTTTATTTGATACAAAATTGTTTTTAAATCACTAGGCATTTAAGACAATAGTGACTTTTTAAATATAATGAGAGCTTTTTTTCTTCCAAAAGAGAAAGAGAAAATGACCCTGTGTCCGTGTTTCTCTTATTACCTCTATATTATAAACATATTCAATTAATTGATTGAAAACAACTTTCTCAAAGCAATTCCCAAAAGTTTTTATAATAATATTTGTTTTGACATATTAATGACGCAAATTAGAAGTCTATTTATTTTTTCCTAAATAGTTAATTAGGATTATTTTGTGGTATTTGTTTGGATACAAATAACCATCGATTATTAGAATAGACGAATTTCGGGGGATCGGAGCGAATATCGATTTGACCCCCTGGCTGTCTTTCTCCCCTCATCGATGAGACAAACTCTGAGGACCTCCTCCCGGACTTATCAAGTCCTCTTTACGAGGATCACGGGCGTTAAATGTTCGAAGAGACACCCAACATTTCACCACCCTATATAGGTGGGTATATATCTAAGTTGCACATTATTCTTGGAGATAAATTTAGTTCGGTCTTTTTTATAAGTAAATTCAAAATTTATTTTTTGATATCAGTAGAGTAATTGAAGCATTATTTATTTATAACATAGAGGCAGCAATTGTGTCCAATTTTATAAATAATTAATTTAATTAATGTTTGATAACTAGCTCAACCTGATTCCTAAATGATTTTGAGCGGATTTTTCTTCCAATAAAGACAATTTAGAATTTTTTATATGAGATTCTCTGAAGCATTACTTCTTAGAGAAAAATACATAGGCATTTTAAAATGAACATTTTTGTACATTAGAATTTTTATAGTCATAATTAATATGAAAACATAAATAAAATAAAATATAAAAAGAGAGAGGGAAATATCTAGAAATTCCTCTTCAGATGGTATAAGAGAGAGAGAGAAAGTGCCTTGTTGCATTTACTTTGACCCTTTGTCCTTTGAGCTCATATATATTCGGAACTAGAAAGTACTCGTCTAGCTCAAATATATTATCTCAATCCCAAACAATGGGAAAAATCCCTCACCAGCAATATCATTGATTTTTGACTAGGTCAGACAACTGTCCTCCTTAAGCCTTCAATCAGTCACATAGCTTTAGAGTGGCGAAAGCTTCGCCTACCTCATATCCCTTCCTCTTTGTTCAGCAAATATTGACGTTGATTTTTTTTGTTTATACCACAATCGAAATCTCATCTCAAAAAAAACTGCTTATTTATTTTTTTCAAATCCTTGAAAGATAGTTATTTATATTAAAAGCCACGTAAAGTTATTTTAAGTTTTATTATTAAAATTTAACGTATTAATGAGTTGTCTGAAAAAGGAGGTCACACTCGCCATTCTAAGTGAAAAAAAAAAAAAAACTATTGAAAATTTATTTTATAAGATTAATCTTCAGAATATTAAAAATATGAATTTGTATAAACTTTTTAGAATCGTCATAAATCTTATCTTGGAAAAAAAAATGTCTGTTTATATTTCTATATTTCGAATAGTAAATCAACTATCACGATTTATTTGTTTCTGAGAAATGTTTTTCTCTTCTTAAAAAACACATATACTACTATATATCTCACATTTGAAATCCGATTGTTATCTGTTAGAACGGCCAAACCGTATTTTCACTTAGGGTTCAAATTCCTTCATTATTTTAAATTGAATTTGATAATGATATCATTTTTGAAGTTTGTCTTCTCAACCAAAGGCAGTGAGATTCTCTGTCATCCCATCCTTACAAAGGGTTATTAATAATTTTCTTATAAAGGAATAGACCGTATTGAGATACTTCTCCATATCATATATTTTTCTAAAGAAAAGTTAAGTTACAGTGCAAATAATAAGCTTTTTCTTAAGATGGGAAGTCCTTGGTCGCTGGTCTTGTTTGCCATCCACGTACTTACCAGGTGTGGCCTCTGCGTGTAAATCCTAACAAAATCATAATAATAAATTACTTACGCCTTACTGAATCAATCGATATGTTCATAAATACTTAATATGAACAAACAAGTAAATTTTTGTATTGCATAATTATTAATGTGTGAGATTGATTGGTTTGATTAATGGCGTTATGCGTTCGTTCAGTTGGTTAGTTTTCTCTTTTCCCGGTTCATAAAAAATTAATAATAAAAGATAAAGCGGGGTGGGCGATTATTTTTAGTTTAGTTTCTGTATCCTTGAATTCAAAAATCTGAAATTCAGAATACTATTACATTTACTATGTAAATTTAGAGCTGAATTTGTTGTCACTTCAACAAGGATTAGTAATTTTTTTTTTTAAATTCATTTGAAGTTATTTTTGCCATTTGTCATTTTGACTATATTTAATATATTTAATTTTATTACATATGGAAAAATTCGTATCGATGGTTCCCGGCGAACGTCCGAGATTCAACAGTGCTTGGCCTTGCTTATTGATACTGATCTTTGTGGCTGTATCTCTTCTCTGCGGTCAGGTCTGCCGGCATTAATAATACTATATTTGATTAAATGCAAATAATGATTTAATTTTAAATAATTTACTTCACTTCAATTCCTTGTAATTAAATGATTATAAGCAAATTCAATTTACAATTACTAAATAAATTTGTTATTATTATATAAAATTCATTTCTCTTTAATAGTAAATTATAACAATATAAAGCATAAAACCGCACGGCATATTTTATTATAAATAATTCCTTCAAATTGATCGGATGAAATCTAAATTATGTTTGATATTCACATATTTACTTTTACATATATATGTTGATATAAATATATTTATTATAACTGAGAGTTTTTTTGTAAGAGAGAGAGAGAGAGAGAGAGAAAGAGAGACAATCCCTTTAAGCGAATTTAAGATCTCTTCCCTCTGCTAAGTCATCTTTCTGAAATGTGTGTTGTGTAATATCATTAAAATACTTTACAGGAGGGGGTGGGGGTGGAATGCGAGCACGAACGTAAATATGGGAGAAACAATTAATGTCGCCAAAAACACCTGAAATTCAGAAAATAATTTAAAGGGAATTCAGAAACATTTTGAATCTAATAAATTTCTATAATGGGGTGAAATAATTTATCAATTACTGAAATTTTTAATTTTTCAAATGAGAAGCAAATTATTTTGTCATTTTTTTGACATCTAAAGCCAATTATAAATTATATATTAGAAAAAAAAGTTGCGAAGTTAGATTTATTCATATTAATTGACTATCTAAAATATCATCATCATCTTTGAGAAGTAAATATGAATTTTAGTTGACAATTTTTCAATTTTTTATAATTTTTAACAATTAAAAAATTTTTATTTATTTATTTATTTCGGTTTGACTGCTTCAGGCCATACCTTTTCACGCTTTACATTTCTTGTAATAATATAGAGTAATAAAATTATATAATATATATAAAGAAATAAATATATGAGATATATACATATAAAGTAAAAAAAATATATAAGATATATACATATAAAAATAAGATATATATATAAAGAAATAAACAAAATGTTCATAAAATAATTTAATTTACCAAACAAAATTCATATAAATGCAGTATAAATTTTTTTTTTTGACTTTTGTATGCGTTCGGTCATTGCTGTTGGATCTCTAAAGCGAGGTAGAAATTCGCCTAATATTTCATTTCTAGTTTTTTGATACTTTCGGCATTCTGCTTTTAATTGGAAAGGGGTTGCATATATTTGGCCACAATTACTGAAAGGCGACCATGAAAGATTGGTTCTATACAAATGGAAAGGAGTATGATTAATCCTCAATCTATTAAAAAGCGTTATGGCGGCTCTATTTAATCCAGTATATTGTGTAAACCAGGGTGGAGATGGATATATTTTAATTTCATATAAAAATGATCTCTTTTTTTGAGAAGACTATCTCCAAATATCAGTCCATTTATCTTTGAATTCTTGTTTGAATATTGGCGCCATGTCCTCCCAAGGAATTCTTGATGGTATTGGAGACAATTAAAATTTCAAATAAAGAGATTTTAGTAACAATAATAATTTCAAAATTATCTTAATATTGTTGTTCTCTCTGTGAAGAGATGCTATTGTCATCTCAGAATGAAATAGGTGTACCTCTCATTCAGTAGTTTACAAACTTTCATTTCGAAAAGTAGTTTGTTCTCCTATCATAATTATATTGATTAAGAAATTAAATGTAAAAACAGTTCAGCTATGTTGGAAATGAATTTTTTTTTTAATTTCATCAAATTTAATTTTAACAGTGGCGTAACTGATTGCCAAGAGTTTGAGAAATGGTGGGGGGGGGGGGTCAGAGAGACCCAAGAGGCAAACTATCATCCACTTTATTAAAGAATAATTAAAAATAACGTGTTGCGATATTATCCCCTCTCCCTGGGGTGTATCTTCAATTTGAACCGTGAGTTATTTATTATACAAGTACCTTATCTCTACTCCAAGGGTTTGAATATTTTTATATTTAGTTATTCCCTTGTTCACATTTTTTTTTTTTTTTTAATTATTTAACATTTTTATTGGCATATTAATAATCAAATATCGTTTTCAATATACATAAAATAAAACGTTTTCAGAGTTGGAATTTAGACTTCTAAAAGTTGGTCAGAGAGGCACAAGAGAATTTAAATCGATAGCCAGATTCTCTCATCTCCTCTTCAAAGCTAAGTATTCCTACTTCTCCATTTCCTTTTTCATTAAATCAAGAAAAGAGTTAAAACTCAATTCCGGCGTTAACTTTTTTCATTCTTTTTTGAAAATTATATTTTAATATTATTATATATTTAAAGTAAATACTGTCATATGATTAAATTATCATTATATATTAATTTAAAAAAAAAAGGAAAGTTTATGCCAAAAAGAAACAGAAAAAAATTTGCAAATTGCAGATTTTCTTTTGGATAATTAAAAGTTATATACAATCAAATTTTTTATTTGGACGGCATAGGCTCACCTATAAGGATCCCCCGTTTATTTTCTCGAAGTGCTTATGAATACGGAGATATACACCTCAAATCCAGCCTTCTTCTGGCCGTTGCCATTTTTCTGATCATAATACAATGTATCGATACCCCTTGATTTCTCCTATATTTATTTCTAGATACTTCTATATCTAATTCCACCTCGTCTCTTCTTTACAACATATTCTATACTAAGGAGGGTATCCTAGTTTGAAGAGGGAACGGAGCACACAAGCTCACTTGTTATTTTCTAGGAAGATTTAACAATAGAAGTTGGTAAAGTCAAGAAGGAGACCAAAATTTTATTGGAATTTTAGTGCTCTCCTTTCCTTCCCATTCCTAAGTGTATTATTTTTGATCCTCATATATATAACTAAATTTTAATAAAAAAAAGACTGCCAAAGAAAAAAAATGCCATTCTAGGCGTATTTATCTCGCTAAAACCACTCACCGCCTCGAATGTAACAAATAAATAACTCAATCAAGAACGAATCTCTCTCTCTCTCTCTCTCATTTAAATATTATAATTATCTAATTTAATAAAAATATAATGCGTTTATTGAAGTTGAAAATTAAATAAATTTATATAATGATACAAGGAAGAGAGAATAGAGAGAGGGAGTAAAATGATTATTCTAGCAAAAATATAATTTTTTATGAGATTATATAAAATAATTATATTATTTTGGAAGAGAAAGAACAACTCAAGAGTGAATTTGTCATATTTTTAACTGAGAGAAAGAATACTATTAAATTAAATATGATATTATTAAAAAGGCATTTAAATATATCAGAGGGAATTTATTTTAAATGCTCGGGTAATTCTTTTTAATAATTTAATGTTGTTAAGAAAAACAAAGAAACAAAATTTTCTTGAGGGCGAATAAATTTTCCTTCTTTCTGCTTAAAGATCAACTGATAAAAGAAAAGAGAAAATGGGAGAGGGGGATTATTTATCTGCTGGTGACGCCTGAACTAATGAATTCAAGTGAATTCCCCGAATGAAGAGTAACTTTTACTTTATTATTTTCAAAAGAACATATTATTATAAAAAGTAAACATTAAAATAATAGTATGAATCCAATTAAATTTCAAGTGTCATTTGGAATTATTAGTTCATTAAAATTAACTGATTTTTCTCCTGACCCATAGAGAAAAGGTAGATGCCTTGATTCATGATCTAAAGTTGAGGATTCCTCTTCCAGTCCTAAGTGATAAAATTGATTTAAATTATATTGGCTATCAATTAAATTAATGGACAGTCTCAGATCCCCAAAAAGACTTAAAAAAATAAATAAATATTTTCCTATGAAATAACGAACAAAATATTTTTTTTTTAAATAGTTAATTACTTTTTCGAATATATAGTATTGTAATAATTGGATTTGGAGATTTTGACGAACCTCGTTGAATTCGTAAATGCCATTTTTTTAAAATTGTTAGTTAACATGATAACTTAAGAACGCTTTAATGTAGATCAACCAAAATTTATATATGCATTGTAGCAAAATCGTAGATTTCTATCAATTTCTGGCAACCGGAAATGTTACTTTACCTGAAAGTTTTTAAATTATAATAACTTAAATACGATTTCACTGAGACGCGTCATATGTTGTATACGTACCAAGTTAGGAGACCACGATTTAAATTTGGTCCACAATCGCAAGTCACACTTTAACTGAAATGTTTTTATAAAATCGAGATAATTCATCTATATGTGTATATGAGAAAGTTGAGGAATGGCCACTCCATATTTTCTCAAACACTAATCCCTAAATTTATATTTTTACTTTTTATGCATTAAAGGCCATTTAGGCATACAGTAAGCTCCCGAATTAAGTAAATAATGCGTTCCGTAAGCCTTTAGGTAACTTATTTGTAAATTGCAGTTATTAAATTGCAATATTTATTATTAAGTATATGTTTATTAATTTCACAGGATTATTTTATAAATGAAACATAAAGTATTACTCGGAATGAAACATTAAGTATTACTCGCATGAAAAATATTTCAAAGAATATAAAATCAAACTGATATTATCCTATCCTCCGATTTGATGGTAGATTATCAAGGTCAGTATTAGATAAATTCTCTATAATTTTGACTACACATTATCCGCCCAAATTTATTTAAATTAATTGGTAGCCAATATAATTTAAATTTTATGAAGCAAATCACTGCTAATGAAACAAGAGCTTAGTCTCTGGCTAAAAGAGCAAAGGTTCATAAAATATAATAGTTTTTTAATCGATTTCAACAATTCAAAGACAATATATATAAAATTTATTTGCTTCAAATAATAATCTATTTATTAGTTTTATCTTCTTTTAACTTTATCTATTAACATATTTGAAAGTATTCTAAAACGTTCTTTTTTATTAACCATTTTCATATCTTAATTGAATTAAAGTTTAAAGAGGATCCTTTTCATAAGAAAATGCCTATCTAATCTCTAATTAATACGATTTATAACAATTACGATAAAGACTATCGTACGGTATTTTAATGCAAGGTTTTCAATATCTATTTATTTTTGATAGGGTTGCATGATAAGATAAATTCATTGAGGCATAACTTAATGAGATTCGATATACGTCCCTCGAGTGGAACATTATTTCGGTAATTTTATTCAAAAGATATCAAAGGTATCATTTGATATTATCCATTTTGGAAATTCAAGTTGCCTAATTACAAAAAAGAGGGGAGAGAAGTCAGTTGAAAATTATTACTAAATAATAAATGTTTTGGAAAATTTTCGTTAAAAACAAAAAAATCAATAAGGTAACACAAGAAATATCATTTATCATTCAATTTTGCGTGCTTTTATACTATAATATCTAATGTAATTAAGCAGGTGGATTTTCTACTTTTACAGTATAATGTGTTGTGTGGACAATCTCTAAGTGGCCGTCATGTTATATTTGATGTGAATTCACCCAGATTATTTCCACTAAAACACGTGTGAGTTCACTCCAAATATTTGTTAATGGACACAGAGTGGATGCTATACAATATTTATGTTGAATTTTATCACATATATTATTCAAGTAAATTAGAAAATATTAATGAAAAAAAAAAAAAAAAAATTAAGGCAAGGTCTCGTAAAATTCCGAATGGGTGACCGTGAAAAATGAGGGCAGATTTACGTGTTATCCAATTTATTTATTAAATAAACAGATAATATCAAAGTGACCTTCAACGCCCAAGGGCAAAAATTTTATAGGAAATCAAATATGTAAACAAATAATATCTGATAATTTATATTTGTTTAGCTTTTAAAATTAGCAATATGAATTTTAAATTAAAACAGATAATCAGAAATCCGTTCCGTGCCAGGAGGACGCAATGCACCGAAGCATCATAGTGGGCACAAACGACTCGCCTTAATTAAAAAATATAAATAAGTAAGACCTATTAATTTGAATTTAATATTAGTACATGTTTTTTAGCTGATTTGACGTAGTCATGGTTATATTTAAAATATTTCGTGAGTATACTTTTGCTAGTGGATCAAGCCCATGGCTCCCGGGAGTCGAATCCAGGATTTACAGCCTAACTGGGCCATCGGAGTGCTTCCTTTACATCAGGTATGGGTGTGGTCGATGGTCCGGTGGTCTGGGGCCATGGAAGCATTCCGAAGCCCCGGGCTGGAGATAGGCTGGAGGTCCTGGGTTCGACACCCAGGCTGCTTAATCTACTAGCAAAAATCTCTCTCTAAATCAATAGATAGCCTAAAAAATATTGTTTTTTGTTTTAATTTATTTTTACTTTTTTCGGCTGCAGTGGCCATTAGACTGTAAATACGTAAATTTTTTAGAAGAAAAATTCCACAAACGACTTACGGTCCTTCAACCACCTTGTTCCTAGAAGCCACCCATCCGAGGTTCAGCGTTGATTGGCCTTGCTCGTCATTAAGGAACTTGGTGGCTGTTCCTCCGGTAAGGGCCGCCGGCATTTAATATAATAATTCAAAAAAAAAAAAACATACTTGACATTTGGCTGATGCTAATTTATTTTATTTTATTATAGGTGTTATTTTTTGGAAGGGCGGTAATATAATTTTGCACCCGGGCGGCACAAACTCACGGAATGGGTCTGGAGATAAGCTTAATATTGGTCCATCTGAGTAAATTGCATCACGAATCTCCATTATAAGCGTATCACCCTTCGCGATGCCTTTGACGCAAAAATAATTAAAATTTTATCTATTTAAAGAAAACGTTCTCCTTATTATTATTACTAAAATAATTAAATTCCTATGATTATTCTTTAAATCGATTAGTTATTTAAAATCCTCTAAAGGAGTTGTATAATACAATATTTAAAAATGAAAAATTTATGATATGAATCTCTTCTTTCTTTTCTATGCGAAGGTTTAGACTTTTCAACACTATCGATTTAAGTTGGGACAACATCTCATTTGAATCTTTTATTCCTAAAAATTCATTAGCGTTTCAAAGTACTAAAACGCAGGTTTAATCCCAGCTAGTAACTTAATTTGCTCTTTGCCCTTAATTTATCGATTCTCACAATGAAAGATCGTTTAATAATTAAAGAAATAATCTAATAGTTTTACCAATATTCAATTAGTATTCATTTCTCTTACTTGAAAGCATGAGAATAATGATAAAGGAAAATTATCACTAAATGATAAGCAACAGAGAAACTCGTATCAAATTACAGGTCTTGTTATCCCTGCCCTAGTTAGTGTCTCTATTTTAGTATAATTAATTAAAAATACATGGTTTAATCTTGTCCTTTTTGTATTTAGCCTATAGATTTTTTTAATACTTTTCTTAATGAATTCCCATTAAAATTATTTTTAATCTTTTTTTTGCTTCATTACTCCCGCACTTAGTATAAGAAATAATCTTGACACCGAGGAAGAATATTGATTAGCCTAAAGAAGAAAATATAAGATATAAAATAGATAAATTTTTATTCCTCTCTTCTTCTTGAATTTCAATGGACCGAGTTGGCTCAATTATCGGGATCCTCGTTTATCCAGATCTATTCATGAAAACACATATATAATTAATGTGCTATTTAAGTAGTTGGATGGATGGCAGGCAGGTTGAAATAAGGCGAGGGTTGGTTCCCTATTCAATCCTTTTTTGATGTAAACATTTGTTGACATTTCAGCCGTCCAAGACTAAAAACAACTATCATACATACAGCCGATCATTATCTCCTTTTTCAATTAATTTGCTATTTTTTCTTTTTATGTAGCTTGTATAATAAACTATTCGAAGTATTTTAATAGGCTTAGAAATCTTAACAGTACTCTAAAACACTTAGCAAAAAATTTCCCCTATCAATAATTACACAAGAAACTTTCATCCAATCACAAGAAGTGATTATACCGCGCTCGATACTTCCCCGCTAGCTAAATTTTTTAGAGATTTTTTTACTACACTTCGCCTGTCTATTATTTCAAAAATAACTCGATAATATTAAGAGCAAATAAATATTTAATTATTATTTATTTCACATTTTACAGTATTTAATAAAGAGTTTAAGAAAGAAATTTTAAAAATAGAAGAGTGAATCGAACCACGGGAAGCAAATGAGAACACAAAATCCATTTTAGACGCCTCTTCTCTTTTGAGGTATAAAACAAAACAAAGGAATTATAATAGTTGTTATTCGAACCTTGTATTTGTTTTCTGATTTGTGGTTATGGATATATTTTAAACTCGAGAAAAAAAGACTAAACATTAATATCGGGGGCTTGGCCCCTCCACCATATCCCTTTAAACTCGGCTCTTCCAGTAATTTTCATCTCAGGTGCATTTTTAAATTTACCGTATTAAGAAAATATATCAAACAAATCCACTATAATTAGAAAATAAGCTTAAGTAGGAAAAAATGCTCTTCCTAAATTATTATTACTCTAGATTCGAGGCCTGATCTCGTGAGCAAAGCCAGCCGTCTCCCCATAAATTATTTTTTATTCAATCAACCTACTTAACAAGCTAATTATTTACAAAAATTTATGGATTAAATCTAATCTCGAATGATGTATTATATTAAGTTCTCTCAAGAAAAATTTCTAATAAAAATCATATTTAAAAATGAAATAATTCAATTAATAAACTTGAATTTTTTTCTTTCTAATTCTATTTTTAATATTAGATTATACAAATTTATTTATGTCAAAGTGGAATGTCAAAATTATTTTATTAATATATAATATATCAATATTTTTACAATTGTGACCGCTGTAATTGGATCTGTCCTTCCTGAATTAGACTTACTCACACATGAATTACTAGTGTTTTATTTTTATATTAATCAATTTTTATCAGGATTTAAACTTATTTTACTTAAACGATAAATAATTAAATGTAGTGATAAATCAGTCTTAGCCCGGGCAATGTCATTTTCACAAGATAAATGTCAAATTGAGTTAAAAAAATTTTCTCTTTTTTTTTAATGATATTTATTTCTCCTGAAACATCCTTCGATTTCAAGGAATTTTGCGAACAAGTAGTCTTGGATATATTCCAAAGAGGATGTGATATGTACCTTGTAGACCAAAAATTTATGTTATTTTCATTTGAATATATTGCATTCGTAGAAAGAGGGCGGAGATTTTAACTTATAGCATAATCAACAAGGAATTTAGTAGAGATCATAATGGGAAATGTAATATTTCCTAAAAGCCTCTTATAAGATTTGAACAAAAGAAAGAATGTGGCTTAGAAAAATTAACTTTATTGTTTGGATTCTTTCGGTTATTGGACAGAAAGTAATAAAAGTTTGTTTAATGAAACGGTTAAGGTTAACTTTTCAATAATAAAAGTCACGGAATTATTTTTTTTTTTAACTTTTATCCAAAATATTAATATATTAATAAAGTGTAATTATAAAACGAAATCAAAACCCGATATGTTAAAAGTCTTGTAGGGATATTTATTAATGGTAATCGTATTATTTATTAACAATGCTGATAAAGGATCTTTTTATACTATTACAAATAACGATGAAAGACAATTTTATATCTTGTTTTTAGAAGTTTGAAATTATCGTGACTAATGGACAAACGAACCTAAAGACTCTGCATAGATAAATATTATTTTTATCTAGTAGGTTAATTACAAACATAAATCTCTATAAAAATAAATTAAAGAGAAAAAAAGAGTTAAAGTGTCGATGACAGCCCTACAGCAAGATGTCGGCTTGGATTAGGGGTGCGTCTTTCGAACACGCAAATGCCTTGAAAAGACAGGAAGTGATACAAAGTCCGAAAATGTTTACCATTTTCTTAGGGGTGTTCCACTTTAAAATCTGATAAATTTTAATTGAAAAAAGTGGCTCTAGGCAGATTAGTTGATCAAGGCCTATTGATTGAGTTGGTCATGCATGTTGATGGGGTCCAGAATTCGTTCCCAAGCGCACACTAATTTAAATTATTTTAATTACAAAGGTGTCTGAGGATCATCAAGTGAAAATTATTTTGTAAGTTCATTCACCAGATAAAAACTTATTGATTCTATTCTAGAAATCTAGAATGTCCATTTAAAAATTTACAATCCAAAATAGTAATCTAGCAAAAAATCCGAGTATTTAGTGAAGGAAAGTAACGAAAAAACTCTCGATCTTCACTTAATCAAAGCCCTCCATTTCAGAATAATAGAATAGATAAAAATAAATAATATATAATAATAATAATAATAATAATAAAAAGAAAAGAATTTTTAATTAAGTTTTTTAATTTAAAAGAAAAATATAACTTAAAAAAACAAAATTTGCTTTTTTTGTAAAAATATAAATAAATTACCCAAAATATCGAACTATTATTGATAATATCGGAGAGAGTTGACGGATAAGCGACAAAATTTATTCTCAATCAATCAAAGCTGATGAACTCTACTTTTAACTTCTCCCTTTTACTTAGACTCTAGGGAAGAGCTTCATAATATAACGGTCAAGTGTTTTCTTCCCTTTCAGAGCAATTAAAATTATTATTTAAATTTATTGGTTGGCTCATATACTAAAAAAAGGTGATTTGCATTCCTGCATTGTCCTGAGCGACAAAAATTTATTTATACTAGATTAGCTACCAATTAATATAAATAAATAAGGACGTAGTCTAAATGGCATGCGATGTCGACAGACTTAAAAAAAAAAAATTGGCACAAAATTAGCAGACTCCAATTACTGATGAATTTAAGAATTTTGTTGAGAAAGCTTCATTGAACTGAAACAAGGACTATTCTTAATTTTATAAACAACGACCCATTAAAATTTTTCACAAAATGGGAGATAATTTCTACCTTACTTAATTTTACTCATCATTTATTTTTATACGATTCATATAAATTCTTAAATAAATGCTAAAAATTGAAAATATTCTTTTTTTCTTTAATTTATTATTGCTATTAAAAACTAACTAAATAAAACTTAAAGGGAGAGTAAAAATATATTTTTTATTTGAAAAGTTTTTCTCTAAATTGAATAATAAATAGAAAAAACACTCCACCAATTAAAATAGACTACTTGTATATTATTATTAAAGAATTTTTATGTTATTTTTGAAGTGAATATCTTAATTAATAAAAAATTTTTTTAATGTGATAAAATTAAAATTACAAATTAACTTGTGTTAATGTTAAAAAAAAAAAAAGTTATTAAAACAAAAGTTTATAAAACATAAAAATGTTTATTTTATTTTTTTTATTTATTAATTAATGTAAAAAAAATATAAGATGTCTCTCATAAATAGAATACTTGACTCACATAATAAATATATTTCCCCAAGCGATTAAAACAAGCTCTCTCTTTATTTAACTTATCCAGGACTTTATTAGTTATTTAATTCTATTTATCCATTGACAGAAAATACAGGGAGTCATGAGTCCATAAAAGCCGGATAGAAATGGACATAGCACAAGTGCCCATTAAACAAGACCGTTTACAAATAAGATCTGGAAGCCAATAATTCAAAGCATGAATTATAATTTATTTGGTTAGAGCTATAAATGATAATATAGATAAAATATGCGGAATCCCTGGTCCATTGCAAACACCCTGTGCTTACGCAGACCACCTCTCTGAAACACGGACCAATGCATAATTTATAAGCTTTATTATTATGAGAATCGATAACGAATTGTTTAGAGAATGACATACATAATATTCGAGGTGTGCTCTGCTGTTTCGAGGGGGTGGGAATATCAAAAGCAAATTATCATTAGTCTTTGTGTTTTGTTCATTCCGACTTTTTTTTTTTTTGTTATGATAAGTTTTAGATAATCAAATATAAATAATTATACTATTAGATATAAATAAATAAATTCTGATCAATGATTTCGATTTAACAAAAAAGCATTTGTATTAGTAATGAATTTTTAAATAAATAAATTTCTTACAATTGTAAAAATTCTTGTATAAAAAAACTTTATCTCTGTTTATGGTCGATGAGAAAGGAGAAAAGAGACGTCACACATGAAGTTAGTTAGGGCCTTAGTACTAGAGTATCAATTTCTTATGGAGATAATTACGAAGACTAATCATCTTTTTCAAACTACTCAAATGAATTGGACTCATTTTTTTTATAATGAAGAAAATTCATATTTTAATACTCCTACTAGTCCTGAAGAAGGAGGCGGTGGTTCTCCGGAACGTCGGCTATTTGGAGATTTTAATAAAGACCTGATAATTATCTCCAAGAGAAATTTACTTCATTTCAATCATCTCAAGGCTATCCTAGATTAAAATTAGTATATTAAAGGGAGTTAGTGATTTAATTCAGAAGATAAAATAATCTAAATTCTGATGGCTCTTCTTACTTAATTTAGAGATTCTTTTAAAAAACAACTGAGCTTCACCAATACCATAT
>JAAAKE020106209.1:6286-17480 GCA_010014785.2 Anisolabis maritima
CTTGAAAATAAAAAATTTGTTACCCATTTTAATTTTCCCTAGCCATAGGAGGAGCAGAAGAATGAAGAATCCTAATTTATAGATTTTATTATTTCCGTTTAAATAGGTTTTTTGTAAATGTAAACGAAATTATTTTTCAAAGTTCAAAATGATACATGACAGAATTGTATATGGGCATTATTTTGGTAAGGTTAATAGAGAGATGTTTTGATTTTTTTGGGGTATGAAATCAATGTTTTACTCACTTTTTAATAATGTTTTGTCATCAGAAATGAGCCTACATAGAAAATTTCAGGACTCTAGCTCATCGGGAAAGTTAAATTGAGAAATGGGTGTGCCGTATATTTTGAAATTTTATTTTTATTAGAATAAAATAATGAACACTAATAAACAATTGGATAAAAATAAATTACTTTGTCTTTAATATAAAAATTGGCTAATAATTTCAAATCTATAGAAAAGCAATAACTAATTTATACATAAAAGTGGACTTCCCATATTTTCAATAAAAACGGCTCATTTTCTTTTTACAGATAAGGAGGGGGGTGATATGGAGATTTTCTAAGAACAAAGTTAAAACATTAACAAAAAATAAAAATAGAGGCGGTTTTTTGGAATTAAAAACGAAAATATAGCTATATTTACCATATGACATCTCCAATATATTTGACGATTGAACTTCACTGCTCCACTTCCTATATTATTTTCATTACAAATTGGAGTTAATCCCTCTTTACAGACAGGATTGTCTCTGTTTAAACCACAAACCCTGGCAAGTGGATCGAAGGCTTCTCCTTCAGGACACTTTTTCAAATCTCTTACTCCTTGTTCGCAACTGTAATATTTAGTACAATCTGTAGGATGAGGAAAATTTAAAAATAATTCACATGGAATATCTTCATTTTCAAAAGGATCATCTCCTGCTACGCATCTTCCTGGGTCATATCCATGTTTGTCATTTTGACATTTCTGCTTTACATTATTGCAAAATATTTTATCCGTTGATGTACATGAAATAAGTATCCTTTCTTCAGAATCTTCACATTCAACTAGATTACAATTTTCTGAACAATATTTTATTCCATATACATTACATTTTCCATCTACTGTATTCAAAAATAGGATGAAAATAAAATTTAAAACAAACATTGAACTTGCCAACATCATTTTAATAATAATAGACTCAATTAAGAAATTATGTACTTTATATAGGCGCATTAATCTTATCTTATCTCTTTGAGTTTTTTAATAAAATTAAATTTCAATTTTTGAAATTAATTTTAATTACTCTTAATAATATTGTCTTTTTGTACGTAATATATTCATACGTATATGAAAACAACAAACGAGAAGTTTACAACCTACTTGATATTTGGCACAGCATTTGAATATTAAAAAAAGCATGTTATGCACATAACAAGACTTTCTATTATCTTTGTTTAAAATGTTATTTAATTATAATAATAAATAAATTTAAAAAATTTTGATGAGTTTCGAAATCGCCTCGAGCGTGTTTATTGGAGGATTGAACTTCATTGCTCCATTTCCTATATTATTTTCATTACAAATTGGAGTTAATCCCTCTTTACAGTCTCTGTTTAAACCACAAACCCTGGCAAGTGGATCGAAGGCTTGTCCTTCAGGACACTTTTTCAATTCCCTTATTCCTTGTTCGCAATTGTAATATTTAGTACAATCTGTAGGATGAGGAAAATTTAAAAATAATTCACATGGAATATCTTCATTTTCAAAAGGATCATCTCCTGCTACGCATCTTCCTGGGTCATATCCATGTTTGTCATTTTGACATTTCTGCTTTACATTATTGCAAAATATTTTATCCGTTGATGTACATGAAATAAGTATCCTTTCTTCAGAATCTTCACATTCAACTAGATTACAATTTTCTGAACAATATTTTATTCCATATACATTACATTTTCCATCTACTGTATTCAAAAATAGGATGAAAATAAAATTTAAAACAAACATTGAACTTGCCAACATCATTTTAATAATAATAGACTCAATTAAGAAATTTTGAAATTTATATAGGCCCATTAATATTATCTTATCTCCTTGATTTTTTAAATAAAATTAATATTCAAATTTTGAAATTAATTTTATTTTATCTTAATAAGTCTGGAGTAAGTACAAATAAATGACATAAGATTAGAGAAAATGGTGCAGTCGTGTTCGTTAGAAGTGGCAAAAAAATGTTAGCTTAACTATTTTGTAGAAAAAAAATTATTTCAAAAATATATAATAAACCAGTCCATCCAACATATATTTTTTCTTTTTTTATTAGTTAATCTAAACTTTAGAAATAAATGTCAAATGTCTGCTCACAGCCTATGATTGCAATGCCAACCTGACATGACGCCCAATACGCTCAATACTCAGAAGCCTGTTATGGCAAATATTTCGTATTATAATATAGTGTAGGTATCACATTTAATAAAATGGATTTTCATTTATAAGAGTAAGAAAAGTAAATAAAATACTATATCTAAATATTTGTTTAATAAAACTTCAACACAAGTTTAAAATTTAGTTCCATGTCCCTTTCTTCTCAATACTAGATGTATCTATCTGGTATTGGGTCATTTGGAGTGGGCACTTACCCAAGGGAATGCTATTTTCATGTAGACTTTCGGTTGGTTTTGGTTAATTTAGAATAATCCAATAGATTTGTTCAAATATTATAAATTGCTAGTTTTTTATATTAAAAATTGTTGAAAGATAATATATAGAAAGTCAATTTTTTTAAATAAAATTTTTAAGTGAAATAAATAATATTTATTTCAATGTTTTGGATGTCGCACTGTATTTCATATTTTTCGGAGCATTTTTATGAAACACGAAACATTTTTTTTTTAATTCGCCACTTCTCAAGTACTGACCATGAATTGTAGTGCATAAATCTTTGCGTATTTTAATTTCTGAATGGTTACTTGTAAGCTAAACAGCCGAAAAGACTCACCTCACACTCTCGGTGTTTTTTTATCTTATTTGAAAAAAATCATTTAATTTCAAAACTTTTTAAAATATGAAAATATTTCTTATATGGAGATTCATTCTTTCTATACTAAATTGATTAGATGACAATGCTTGGGCATTTCAACAAAGAAATATATAAAAATTATTATATTATTATATTGCGGTATAATTTGATTAAAAATTGGGGAAGAAATTTGTTTCAAGTTGGACGATTTTTTCAAATAAGAAGAAATTATTCAAAATGATTCCAAACTAATAATTCCTATCAAATATATTTTGTATCTAAAAGTTTTAAATCTAATTTTTGTATGGGATCGTAAATGACGAACAGTCCATTTTTTTAAGTCCCTTCGGCAACTGAAGCCATATAGACTTTAAACAATATACAATATATATTAATTACGACATATGTAATCCAGGCATATTTATTTATATTAATTGGTATCCAATTAATTCAGTTATCCTGGGCCAACACAGATACTGAGAGTGTAGTAGTTCATTCAAAATTTTTTCTCAAGTATTAACTTTAGGCAAATTAGGAGATCTTAGAGGAAAAAGTTGTTTCACTATAATAATCAAATAATAATTTTTCAAAGGGGTATAATTAAGATACCTATTTGAGATATTTTGATTTTTAATCTTAAACTTCAAATGAATTACAAATTCGACTGGGTCGATTTTTGTCAAAAGCTCAACTTGCATATGATTAGAAGCAAATGCAAAATTTTGTTTCAACCGTTCGGCCACAATCGTTTTAACCCATATTAAACAGTTATCTTTGGATCCTTGTCCGCAGTTCAATATTTTTCAAATAGATTCATCAAGCCCCCAGAAAGTACTAGCGTCTTATAATACAAATCTAATTGGGTTTAAGAAATAATTAGCACTGAAGGATGAGAAGAGTGAATAGGTATCAATTTCGTTGAAATTTGTGAAATATTGGTCTAATATAGGAATTTTAATATTTTGGGTTTGGATCGGAAATGAACCTATGATTGGAGGAAAATAAACAATATTTTATAATTTATTTTATTAAAACAATTAAAATATCAATCATAATAACGCTGAACCAAAACCATAACAGTCAGAATTAATATTACAACACATTTGTTTATCCTGATAAAAATAATAATCATCGAGACAACATTGTTCAATCGCATCTCTATCAAGCCCTTGGCAGATATAAAAACATCGTGAATCTGTAGAAATCCTCAACAGTCCTTCGTCTTCGCATCTTGGATTATTTGGATCAATTGGAAAACTTAAAAAATCGTAACAATCTCCATTTGATCGACAACATTGTACATTAGTATAATTTGAATCCATTTTAAGTTGATAGCCATCGAAACAACAGAAAGGACCATAAGAGAAATTTCCTTCGCAAATATAAAAACACTGATTACCTTCCGCATCTAAACCATCAGCTTGGCTGCAATTATGGCTCTTTACGTTTAAATATTTGTAACAAACATCTGCTTTGTTACAACAATTTATTTCTCTATTTTCGTTGATCGATATAGCTTCATAATCCTTTTTACAACACATAGGACCAAAGGGTAAAAACTTAAGTCCCAGACAGTAATAGAAACATTGTGGATCATCATAAAGCAACACACCTCCTGAACATGCATTTACATTTTGAAATTGATCATTTTCGAATATAACCTCCTTTGATAGAGTGTGTTTTATTTTGTTTTCTTCAACACAGTGATTGTCCATAAATACCATATTGTTATCACATTGTTTAAAGTTCATTTTTGTTATCCCATCTAGATCCTAAAAAAAAATTAATATAAATAATTTCTTGTCAGATTTTATCAATAATAATTTGGACAGAATCAATAGAATGTAAAATGTTAATCCCTATAAAATTACAATAAATTTTTTATTATGATATCTCACTATCTTCACTTTTATATAAAATAAACAATTTTTCTTTAATGTGTCTATCATAAAAGAGATAAAATCATATCAGATCAATTACCACATAAGTACTAAAAGTGGACAATTGAGATATTTATCTCTTAGTAATTGCAATACTGACGTCTGGTAATTCATTCTAATACTGGTTTCCTAAATAAAAATCTCTGATCTCCAAACACATTCAAAACTAGTAAAAATAAAAAAAAAACTGAAATGAAGAGATGAATGAGTAAAAGCATTCAAGATCAGATAACTCTTGAGTACATAAGCCATTTTTTTAACCAAATCGGCGCTCAAAAGACGCGGGAAATTATTATAACTGTGGAATGAAAGCACGTATTTGTTGCGTCTTCGCGATTTCGGTAACGCATTAAATGGCCAATCGAAGGTCAAAAATCTTTCACCAGCCTCCACCTGTTTTTCGTCTAGTCAAATTTTATCCCTTATCTTTCTCTTATTTATAATTTTAAACAAGAGTCGTCGGAGCGCCTTGTTTCCGAGCAAGGAAAAAGCAAAAAAAACAAAAAAAAAAAAAAACATTAATATACGCATGTAATGCAAAAGTAATGCGAAGAACCCTATTTGTATCGCCGATATTGGATGAGATATATGGGGTAGGAAGAGCATTGCGATCGTAAGAAAATCGGACAAAGAATATTAGTATTTTACTAATGAACTTTTATTTTTTTTTCGATTTTCTCAAAATTTGCTTTATTTTGATTGGAATACATAAATCAATTATTTTTGAAATGTACTTTATCAAAATTGTTTGGGATCCACTTTTCTCCTGTACGTTTTTAGGTTTTTTTATGAATTTCTCTTAAACCATTCTATTTTGATTAAATTGGCTATATATATAAAAAATAGGATAATCTTTAAGATTTATTTAATCATCTTCCACCTCAAAATAGTGCGGGGCCCTCAATTTTGGATTTTAAGTATCCGATAGAAAAGATAGGAAGACGCGTTGCAAATTATAAATATTTTTAATTCCTATGTTTGTTAATAAAAGGAATTTTTTTTAGTAGTTTTTTCGGCATCTGAATTTAGACAATTCAATTATTTTACGATACTTGTAATCCAGGCATATTTATTTATATCAATTGATATCCAAATGATATAAATTTTCATCGGAATGCTTGGGATCCGAACCCACACCCCTTAGCTTTTAAGGTTATCAATACTGACAATGTTAATATCTTTAACTTTTCGGCTAGAGAGGAGGTGGGAGAATAAACGGAATTTAATTTTTTCTATCATTTTAAATATACACAAAATCGTAAAAATATAATTATAAATAAAAAATCTTTAATTTAAAAAAATTAAAAACTAAATAAAATTGTGGACCGGTTACTAAGGGGGCCCGATACAAAGAATCTGGTGTGATTGTATATAACACAATTTTCCTTACCTTTTTTTTTATTAAAAATTAATTCAAAATTACTTATAAAAAATTTGAATTAATAGCCGGTGGGAGCTTATGTCCTTTCTATTAGCTTCCATATTATTATTAGTAATATTAAATATTTAATAAGTTTAATTTTTTACCATATGACAAATCCAAAATAATTGTGGATTATACTTGAGAGCTCCAACTGCTCCTAAATTATCTTCATTACATTCAGGTGTGACTCCCTCAGTACAGATGGGATGTTTTGTATCCAAAGTACATCCCCTGGTTAGAGGATCGAAAGCTTTTCCTTTTGGACAGGAGAGCAATTTCCCAATTCCTTGATCGCAATTGTAAAATTTAGTACAATCTATAGGATGGGGGACGTTTTTAAATATCTCGCATGGTATATCATTACTAGTGACGCCTTTTGAAAAGAATATAAGAGAGCTTAAAATAAAATGCAATCTTAGTTCTATCATTTTAATGACAATATTAAATATTAGTAAGATAGTAACAAGTTTATATATCCTAAAGAATATTATCTCATTCTTATCTAATCTTTATTTATTCTTCAAAAAAAAAATCAATTTTTCTAAAATTTTTTGTTTTTCTTTTTTTAATATTTTTGATTAGGATCTCTACGATGGAGTTCTGCTAATTGTGTGATTATCGAAAATTTATATCAGTACAGTCATATCTCTATTTTTTCTTTAAAAAATCCATATTTCATTAACATTAAAGGACTTTGAGGTTATGAAGAGAATCATTTGGGCTCACTCACCCCAACTAAAAATAAAAAAATATGTATATATAAGATTTGGTTAGCCTTGTACCTCCTAAATGCTTAAATCGAAAGAGATGAAATTTTGCATTATTTTTGGAAGATTTTTTTTTAAATTTTTTCGTGGCTGTTGGACAGAAGCCATTCCACCAGTTTTAAAATAATATTACAAATGTATAAATTAATACATCAAAAAAAATTAATACGAAAACACGTAAAAAGTTAATACAAATAATATAAATCAGAAAAACATTAATACAATAAAAATGTTGATATATTGAGTTGTTATGGGTTTGAAGATTTAATGTACTAGGATTTTATATCAATTAATCCCATGAGTGCGTGCTAAAAAATTTTGAGAATCATGGATATTAGAAAAAACTAGACGACTCAAATTCGTGAAATTAATGTGGCATTAAATGAGTCAGTTTTTGAATGACATGGCCTATTGAGATTTGAATTCGGTGCAGGGGTTTGTGCCATGATCAAGGCTTTCAGGTCTGAGCCATAAATAAAATAATTTGTTACTAATTAGTTTAAATAAATATCGACGGATGTCGGGTATCGCTGGCATATAATTTATACCCATAAGCCCGAAGATGAGAGATGGTAAGAGAGTGGAGCTGGAAAGGTTTGCAATTTAAAATCTTCGTCAATACGATGATGAATTTTAATTATAAAATTAAAAAAAAAAAAAAAAAAAACTTCATATTGATTGAAAGAGCAGGTATATACGAATAAATGGATTTCTAAGGATAATTATCCAACCAATATTTTTTCTATCTTATAACTTAAGAGCAGACTTTTAATTAGAGTAAAAAGATAAGGTAAACCACTTAAAATAAGCAAATACACTCCATTATAAAACTTCAATCAAAGTTAATAAATAAATAAGCCAGCCGCAAGGCCACAGAAAATGAGTTTTTAACTGTCCTTACAGTTGTCGTTATCATCATCCTCTCAAATTCAACCACTTCAACAAACTCTCAAGGAGAATAGCTTCTTTAACATTTTGTTTGACTGTGAAATGTTTAAAAAAAATCTATGTTAATTAGATATGAAACGCTTAAAAAAATATACAGATGTGTGAAGCGGATCGAATCAAATAAGATAAAAGATACAAAGTGGGTGTGGCGGGCAGAGTCAGGGGTTTTAAGTGAATGCGTATTTGTTTGGTATATGAGAATGAAATTATTACAGTTTTCATTTATTTTGCGCCGTTCAGTGGCGTGCAGGCGGGGAGGGGGAAGGGGGGGGGGGGGGAAAATAATATGGTGAGTTTGTAATATTGGCGTGTTTTATGTTTTTTGCGCGGCGCGGGGGGGGGGGGGGGGGGGGGGGGGGGGGGGGGGGGGGGGGGTAAAATAAGATAGTGATTTTGAAATTTTGCTGTGTTTCATAGAGATTACTTCTCGCATTTTCAATTTCTTAAGTTGAGGAAGATCATTTTCACAACAGAAATTAATGAAAACATATTTGAGGTCTTCACTGTCACAGAAGCGATTGGCCAACCTATCACTACATCTCTGCACGGCCCAGGCGCCATTTTTGTCCCGCTCGGTTCCGGTCTCACTCGTTCCGTCAATGATCTGGAGGTAGTGCTCGATAGGTAATTAGAGTCTCTTTACAAAAAGATCCATTGTTTGTAATTCCTCTGGGCTTGGCAGCGAGGATGGGCCGAAAGAGTGAAATTTTTACTTGTTTTTTGATTTCTCAACTATAAATATTTTTTTTAAAAGATCTCTTTATATGGCTTAAAACGACAGAATCTCTCGATTGGCACCAAACCAAAAGTCCACAATGTCCGCCATACAGTGCAGGCCCCCCACGCACTCATCAGCGTATGTTCGTGCTTGCTCAAAGTCATACACGGATCGGAGTTATAATTTATTTTATTTTTTTTATTATTAAAATAAAAGGAACTAATTATTTGGAAAAGACAACACATAACCTTTATAAACAAACTCCTTTCCACTCTATTCATTTATTGAGGTGTCCGATAGTATGTGGCCAAAGATTGTCAAAATTGTGGTCTCTCATATACAGTGGACTTTCAAAAAGAATATGATTTATATCTTCCCAGAATTAATTACTTTAGGATCAACTTTGTAAGGATTCTCCTCGAAAAAAAAATAAATATGTCTATTAATAATTATTCTACCCTCATGAAGGACTTTCATCTTCATCAGCGCCTCAGGGAGTGGATTGTTCCCTCACTTTGGAGTTATACACCCTATCGAAAATGTGACATTTATGTCAATCATGTTATTAGCCACTAACATTGTGTAAGTTAGTGCCGGGATGGATCACCCTCCTTATATTTTCAGGGTAGTCTACATGTCCAAACCATCTTAAACACATATTCACGTCAAAAGTACTAATTATTCTTTCAACGAAACATCTAATTATCTAATTGTTATCTTTTGGAAAATGAGTTTAAATGACATCAGGAGAAGAGTAAGATCAAAATGAAACTGTTGATCGACAAAAATTCAACGTCTTGTTAAACGCATCTTTTCAATTAAGATAATTTTTTAATCAAAATAATAAAAAAAAGCAAATTAATTTTCATAAGAGTTTATCTTATAATAATTAATAGAAAAAATACAAGTCTAAAAAAAAGGAATTGATAAATGATTCATCTTTCGTGTTCCACTTTTTTTAAATAAATAGAATTAAATTAATTGATTTTCTAATGTTTAAAAAAAGATAAAATTAGAATTACACATCTTTTATGTATTGTATTCAAGGACTTAAGAAAAAGAAAATAAGGAATCAGCTTACAAATCTTTATCGGGAATATTTTTTCTAATTTTGAATATTGAGTTTAATATTTATAGTCCCGAAAGTCTGAAAAATGAAGATATTTTTGAAAAATTGGAGGGGAAAGGTGTTAAATCTCTCTGATCATTCAACTTTCTCTTCTCTAAATAGTAAAAATGACTTCTCAACATATTCTTTTGAATATTAATTAAAAGAAAATTCAAATTTGTTTATTTACATGATATTTGTATAATTCGAATTAAACGGTTGGTGATTTGACAAATTAAGGTTTAATTAAGGGCTTATATTATGTCAAAAGACCTCGCTCTATGGCTTTATCATTGCTTGCTTGCTCTCTCATCCGAAACAGTCATATACATATATACTCTATTAAGAACTTTGATCAAAATCTATACAGATTTAACTCTATGCTGGAAATTAATCTAGAGGCAATAGAAAACCATATATAGATTATATATATTACTTTCCCACGCTATTATATAATTGTAGTGGAAAAGTATTATGATCATGAAAAATTTAATCCCCCTTGCTGTTTCAATCAAAATTACCCCAAAAATGCAAAAAATCTTAGATGTGCATATTGGTATATATATATATCAGTGGTTCCAGAGATATAAGCCAAAATAAAAGCTACAGACATTCAGAAAAAAGATGAAACATAACAACTTTATAGTACTAGTAGTATCTAAGAAAATAATATTATTAAAATTTGAAACGAATCGGTTTGCAGGGCGGTAAAAAAGACCCTCCACTCTAATATTTTCCGCGCACCAAGAATTTTTCAGCATCGGCTGGGCCAAATCTTTTGAAACACAGTGATAAAAATTAAGATGTTTTTCTTCAGCCCTGGATCAATTTTCATAACAATCCTTTGAGTGGGAGCGGATTTATTCTAAAAAAACGAAAATAAAATTGGGTATAAGAAACATGTCATCATAGAGGGAAACATTCTCTTACATATATATATATATATTTATATATTTATATAGTGAGAAAGTAAATCATCGATTTTGAGGTTTCAACAAAAATACACGTTTTGAGGTCCCCTGAGTCTAAATATCAATTATTTATTGGATGATATTTGAAATTTATTAACTATTAACTCGTATCCACCCCAAAATTGTCTGGGGGCCACTTTAGTCTTATATGTTTTTGGGGTTTTTGTGATTTTAAATTTCTCTAACAATATTGATTAAATTAGCTATACATATAATAAATTAGATAATCTTGAAGTTTATTTATTAATCATTTTCCACCACAAAATAGTGTGGAACCCTCGTATAAGACGGCTACTGCGCACATCGTTTGTGCTG
>JAAAKE020106220.1:0-17475 GCA_010014785.2 Anisolabis maritima
GTCGGATATTAATAATTACAAAATATTTTTGCTGTCATCTAGTCCTAGTTGCAAAGGGGCATCTATTCTTTGATAAAATTTTGATGCGATCAGCTTGGACAAGGTTTTTTTTTCCTAAAAAATGGCTGAACGAATTACTAATTTAAAATTTTGACTCGATGGTTTAAATTTGGACGAAATCTATTTTGATAAAATTGGTTATATTTTTTTAATTTTAAAAATTTCTCCCCTCCCTCTAGGCGAAAGCATCTCTATAAAAAAAATAATAAAATTATATGAAAGGAAGAATGGTCTCTGTAGCTAGGGAGCAAAATAAAAATAAAACAGTGCCATATAACATCTCTTCAAATTTATTTGCAAATAAATTTTTGGGAGACTTAAAAAGGTGTTTAATAAAATTTTCCTCGATTCATTCACTTCATCTGGGGATCTTAATTCCTCACCTATCAAGAAGATAAATCCTAGCCAAAGTCGATATTTTTTTATTTTTTTGCATCTCCAGACACCGTCTATATTTTTTAAACAAATTGGTAGCAAATATAATTGAAATAATTTTTAAGGCTCAATTTGGGAAGCGAACCAATTACCTTTAGAATATGAAGAAAAACTTTTCCAAGGGACATGGGCATTTTTTAAGATGTAATACGCCAGAAATCTCAATATATTCTTGCTATTATATATTTGTTTGATTTCCTTTTAATTAAAAATATACCATATTTTACCTACTAAAACTAAATTTTCCAGAGAGTTTTTCAGTAGCGTATTCAGAACCTTCGCAAAAATCAAAGAAAATTGCAAAAACAAGATCAAATGAAAAGAAAAATTGGAAAATAAAAAAGTGAAAATATTATTTCAACAGGCAACACTAAAAAAAAGAAAACTCTAACACAAAACCAAACATTTTTGAGTCCGACACCCAAACAAAAATCCTGACCTGAATCAACTTCATCGGTCCCTTTCCTTTTGTTCCTAATATTTTACTTAGGGAATGTCATCGCCTTAAAAATTTCAATTTATTAAAAATTAAATTAATCAATTTTTAAATTTAAATCTAATTTGTGTTTCTAAAATTTTGTGATTGCAAGATTGTATTCATTTTTAGTCGATGAATTGTTGGAAAATGCAGAAAATATAAATATCATAATCAAGACTTTTTTTAAAGATAATTAATATTTGATTTTTCTGTTTTAAATGATATTTATATCATTTAAATACCAAATTTTTTTCTTTCTCTAATCATTCCTGTTCCAATCAACAGGATCTTCATCTTCGAAGGGGAAATAGCAACATGTAAAAAAAAAAGAGAGAAAGAAGAAGACAACCTTGAACGTCCTAAATAATTTATCATACCTTACTTTGAATTCCACGAATCTTCGCTTTCTATTAAACGAATTTTATATTCCATTGAGCCGAGTTGCCCAGTAAGTGAGGCTTGGGGCAGTTTATGGCCCACATTATTTTACTTTATGTGGCTCTCTTTCCAAATTTTATTCCCATCCCAAATTGATTAATATTACTTGGATTAATAACAAATTTTTATTAAAAAAAAATAATTCTAATTAATTTTTATTCATTTATTGGTCGATCGTTTAATTAATTTATAATAGAAAAAATTTAATTAAATAAAAAGTTGTTATAAAATATAAATAAATAAATTTCTGGCCCAAATAGAGATAAGAATAGAAATAAAAAAATTTTTCTTTTAATTATTTTGATTTCTAAATTTCTAAATTTGATTTGATAAAAATGATTAAATTTTTTTTTAGATTATACATCCCCGATATATTTTTCTTTTCTTTTATTAGTTAACCTAACCTTACTTCTAGAAATAAAATGTCTAACTCACAGCCTATGATTACAGTCATCATGAGGTGACACTCAATAGCCAATCCGAAGACTGTCTTGACAAACATTTTCTGATCGAATTATATCTAATGATTTAGGAAATTAAACAAGAATAAGTTCAAATTGAAAATACTTTAATTAAATTGGGAAGAGAATTTTAGAAACTGTTGAATAAACAACATGTATGCGCCCACCGTGAGCAACTCAAACCAGGGGGGTCATGAGGGGGGAGGGGAATTTTATAAAAATAATGAAAAACAATATCATCTATTATCATAAAAAAATTTGCCTGGGCCCCGCTACTGTTAAGTTAGTTCATCAAAATCAACAAAACAATTGATACAAATATTAGTGTTTTTAATTTTAAAATCATTCATTGAAACATAATGATTTACATTAAATTATTAGCATAACGTTAATAATTTATTTTTTTGTAACTATTAATTTAGTAGAAACTCCGAATCTCAGTTTTAGGGATCCTCAATTATCCAGAGGCGAGGAGCCCTGCTTTTTATTTATGCTTCGTATTATTTAAATTTTTCCTGTTTTTTTATTTGTATTTGTTTATCCGGATTTTTTCCAGACCTATTCTCAATTAATTCCGATAATAGAGTTTCTAATATTCTATTATATTTTTTAAAGGTGGGTCTGTCAGTCTATCGGCATTTAAAAATTTCATTTATTAAAAAATATAAAAGACAATATTAAGTGAAATAAATAATAGCCGCAAATATACATAAATAGGGATTAAAATATTATTAAGATAAATTAAATAAAATAATTAACGGGAATACAGAGGCTAGGATGATGAAGGATGACGCAGTCAATAGAAGAATAAAAAAAAACATGACACAAAAAATAAATTTCAGAGCAAATATTCAAAATATATGACTTCTCCCTCCCTCGCCCTTTTTGCTACATTAGATTCTTTATTTTTATAGGGATCTAACAATTAGGAATGTTGGGTAAAAAAATGAAAATGCGTAATGTTCTCTGATGGGAAATTGAATGAAAAAAAATCGAATGCTCTTACTCAGCAGTGGACTAAGATATAGCAAACGCAGTAGGATCTCGCGAATAAAATGTATTTTGAGTTGTAAGAGATTTCGAATTTTTTAATTTAAATATTTATATTCAAAAAATCCTTGAAACTATATATATATATATAGCTTACTTACCACCAGGTTATGTATAAGATCATCAATGATCTTTTTAAAGATTCTGGCGAGGATGCTCTCTAGTTCTTAGATGTGGTCAAGATGTCAATGAATCTCTGGAAAATAAAATATAATTATTATTAAAAATATAAAAAGAAAGCTTTTATATATATCAGTGCCAGGCTGGGATAATAACTATTTGGACCCGCTTCAAAAAAAAGTTTTTTTGGCATCTGAGGCCATTCTTATTTAAATTAGTTGATTGAAGCTGGCCGTTAAGATAATAAGTAATGGATAGAACTCCCAGCCAAGAAAATAATAATTTGCGTAATACTCCGTTTAAAATACATGTCAATGTTATGATATCATCCTAACTACAATAACAGTTGTGACAAAACGTTTTCAAAATGTCGACAAGGTATAAATAAATATTCTGGGAGAAAATAGTCCATTTTTTATTTTTCCATAAATCTAGAGCTCTCCTTAAAATCTTTTTCTTAATAAGATATATTTTTAATTCTATCCAATATAATATTCAGTAAGTTGAATGAAATTTTATAATCATTTATAAAATCATCACACTAACTTGGAAATAAAATATTTACATTAATTGAAGAAATACATAAAAGTTTTCTTGGCTAGAAGTTCTTTCCATTACTAATTCATTTAAATTAATTGGTATCCAATATAATTTAAATAATAAATTTTATCGCCTATGAAGGGAAGTGAACTGGTGACCTTAGATCATAAAGCAAGAGTTTTGTTTTACATCTGTTATAAGACATATGAAGGGCTTTAACGAAAAGTAATTTTTAATAAAGAATAAAAAATAAAAAGAATTGATAGGCTATAAAAATTTTACGCGCCGGTGTATAGCTTACTTTTTTCAAAGCGGGCTTCATTGAAGGTAAATACTTTCCATATGCTCACACCATCAATACAGCTCTCTACACTTGTAGAGGCCCAATAAAGTGGAAATCTATGTTCTAATTCAGGTTCGAATTTGGGGATTTGTTTTCATTAAATTTTATTAGGGATCGTCTGTGAAGAACATTGTAGTAATCTGGGATTGTGTATCTTAAATAAATAAAATTATCGTATCGGTCTAAATTTTATAAAGAAAACTTGGCTTAATAATATTAATGTCGAGCCTGAGATTATATCCCTCAAAAGCGCACAGTTCAGTTAGGCCAGCTTATTAGAATTGAGAAAAGTTTTCACTCAGGAAGAGAGCAGAGGGAATGGTGGAAAAGGGTCCGAGAATAGTGCCTCCTTGCCGATTTAATTTTTTTTTACTTCTTTTTGGATTTGGGGTTCCTCAAAACTTGATGCTTTGGATTTCCTTCTTAAAAAAATTTTTATCTTTTGTTTAGTCAAGGTAGCCATTCCAAAAAAGTATGGCACCCGAGGCGAACCACTTCCTTAGCTACCACCACGGCTCCCCCTTCATCAAATTAATGGAAATGTAGCCATGCATTTTATCTTATTTCGTTGTTATGAGATTTTATAATAAATTATTTAGATGCATGATATATTAAAGTTGAATAAGATATTTTTAAACCATTCCATTTTTATTCAGAAATTATCTCAAAAATGGCTAGAGTAAAATTCAGAAAATGGTCTATTGATTATTAGATAAAAAAATGTTTTTAACAATATCATGAACAATATAAACCAAATAAATTTACTTACCAGTGTAGAACAAATTCAGGTAATAGATTAAATACTCATTTATATCACTAATTTGATTAAAGGTTTATAAATTTATCATATGTGATTACTACAAACACTTGTAATAAATAACTTATACAACGCCAACGCCTCTAGTTGGGGGCTTTCAGAAATCTAGTCAAACTAATCTGAAGTCAGCTTCAAACTTGAGAATAATAATATTATTAATAACAGAAATTAATTTTTGATTTATTATTTGAATTAAATTGATTAATAATATAAAAACAAAATATATTTTCTAAAATAAATAAAGGATAATCAGAATTTTAAAATGTTAATTTTTTTTAATACAAAATTTGATTTAATATAAGGTTTTAAGAGTATTTTTTTTTTAATTTCTTATTGAAAATAGAAATAAATAATAAATTTTGTATATTCCTAAAATATATTTTTATTTATTTAAGAATTTATAATAGTTGTATTTATATGACAGCACTCATTTTATTTTCTTTGCTTTATCTTTGGAGCAATTCGATTTATGGCCGACTATCTTCATTATCTATGGCTCTTCAATCAAATTCCAATTAATTTATATTTTATATATTTTTATGTATTTATTTGTATTTTTTATTATTTTTCTTTGTGTTGTGAAGAAAAAAATGAAAAAACAAAAGTACCGGAGGTAAAGTTATTTTCTAAGTGTAATTTTTTATATAATTTGGGCATAGGGTTTAGACAAACATTATTCTTAAGAGTGAGTATTATTTTAAAATTATTTATTTCGCATCTATAAAATAAATCACTCCGAGGGGAATTTATTAATCTTAAAAATAAAAATATGCATCCAAGTTGAACTTCTCTATTCTCCGTTTCTTCCATGAACTTAATGGATTGCAAATTTTAATAGATTACCTAACCTTACACAATAATTATGCAAAGTTTATTTCAGAAATTCCAAAACTCCAAAAAATTAAAAAGAATAAGTTTTTTATATATACATAATTCATAATTCTTAATTTTCTCCCCTACATTCTCTTTTCATCTTGTGTTGATTGATTTCAACTTTTAATATATTCAACCCTCCTAGCAAAATTTCATCCATTTCGGTAACGAAATTCTGGAGGTATAAGTCAAAAAACAAAAAAATGCATGGATTGCCTTTTTATTGATATCTTCCAACAACTGATATTAAAAATGTTCAAAAAATGCCACTTAGCCCATGCATTACTAAGTTTAAAGAATTTTCATCATCTGTCAAGATATTTTCTCAAAATTTTTCTAATATCCTTGTTACCTTTTTTTTATTTATTTATTTATTTTAAATTAATTTTTTTACATCTTGACATATAAACTGAAATATTAATATATATATTGTTGATTTAATTTAAGAAAATAAAATTTTTTTATTATGTATTTTTATGTCATACTATAGGCTTCTTAAAATAACTTTGAAAGATATTAGCTACTTCGACCAATTCGATCGCCTATGGTCTACTCGTCCATACGTCCGTTTCCGGGCTTTTAAAGGTGTAACCCGTTATGTCTCCAAGAGCTCTCAGTGGGACCCATAAACCAATTTTAACACTTGTTGTTTAATAGGCTATAAATTAGTTCTCTCATTTGTAATACCTTCCTGGGCTTCACCACCGAATTTACCGGTAGCCGGTAGCAGGAGTCGATCAGACGAGTCCATCAATCAACACCCAGAACCTTGGTGCCATTTGATTACAATCAATTCTTTTATTACTGATAATGAGTTCTGAGAAAGAATTTATTCTATTAATAAAAAAGAAATATTATTATACGGTAAGAATAAATTTAATTATTAGTAATAGTGAGAAAGTAATTTCATCTTCTTTTATAGACTCTATATTAAAGAGTTATGTAGACAGAATCAAAAGATTAGAGTACGATCGAAATCTAAAAATTTATATTCTGCTTTATTGGCTTCACTATTAAATTCTTTTTTCTTCTTTTATTCTAGAATAAATTATGTTTTCTGATTGATATTTATTAAGGCATCTGAGGATATATAGACTTGAAACGATACACATATTTATTATGATAACCAGGCGTATTTATTTACATAACTTGGTATCCAAATGATATAAATAAATTTTCATCGGACTGCCTGGGATCCGAATCCACACCCCTAGAATTTTAAGGTTATCAATATTGACAATGTCAGTGTCTTTAACTTCCTCGGATATGGGAGGTTTATTTATTTTAAGATTTAAAATTTTGATGATGTACCTTTGTTGACATAAGAATTATATAAATAGAAAAATTATACTAATATTGTATATATATAAGTATAATTTAGATACTTGTATTTTGTGAAAGAGATGGAAAATGATAGAGATGTGTGTTGCAGGTCGTTCGAGAGGAGGCGCCGGGCGGTTGCTCTCCTCTCTACTCGGTTATCCGTCCACCTGCGTGATCAACAACGCCCTGCACAGGTGCACCTTCTCCATTACCTGTTGGTTAGTGGGCGGCTCTCTGCATGAGGGCTGCTCTCAAGTAAGTACTTCAATTTAATTCCAATTCTAGAATTATCCTGCAAGATGGGACATTCTTAACCACTGAACTCTAACTAAATTGGAATGCTTACTTTCTTTATGAGAAGCAACTCTGTGGAGAGAGATAGCACTAGAGAGTCATCTTTGTCCTTTTTGAGCTAATGTGCGTTTGCGCAGTCATCATGAACAATCTGAACAAAATATTTGTATATCAACAAATGTCAGTCTTTTATTATAAGAAGATTTGAAAAATTAAACTTTTGAACATGTTTGAACTCTAAGATAAGGCCATAACTTTTCCTGTCTGCGTGGTTTCCTTCAGTTGGTGAGCATTCCAGTTCAATGGGGAGGTTTGGATGGCTTGGAGACTTTATGATATATGTGAAAGATGAGAAAAGGGAAGGGCTTTATTTTGTGCTATCTGTACTAAGGCTGACTCTCCAATCGACCTGGTGGCCGATCTATTGTTCACGTGCTGCGTTCCGGCATCACGAGTTGCATCCGTTGCTACTCCGCCTCCACCACCACCACCCCCGCCTCCACCTCCTGCTGCACTTCGTCGTGAAGACATCGATCATAGAAACAACGAAGTTCTTAGCCCTACACTCACTCACCACCACGCATTGCGCATGGGTATGAACATTTTATGAATTTCGTTTTTGTATGTTTCCTATTTGTTAAAGTTACAATTCAATTTATTTTCCAAGATCCTTTATCCTGTTAGCTTGACAATAGAAATAAAGCTTCACGATGAAATGGGTGGCTGTACACAGATCAGAGATATGTATTAGAGATCACATATCTCTAATAGAAATAAAGTATCGGTAGGCATTCATAGATTCTCTCAATTGATAGGTTCGGGGCAATACGAGAACAAGTTAAACCACATCTCATTGTCATTTTGGCTTGTTCTATATTCTTTCAAAGATCTCTTTTGGGTCAAATAAGGAAACTCTCTATATAAACCTCATGTTCTTTTTACGAAAATGTGCGGAAAAAACTAAAGCACATTGGGTTGTAGTTAAAATTAAATTAATTTAAGACTTTGTTTTAGGATGCGGAGTACCCTTGCTGCAAATGCAGAAGCGTATCATCGGCGGAAACGAGGCCTATTTCGGGGAGTTCCCATGGCAAGCGCATATTCGAATTGCAGGTTACCAATGTGGTGGAGTTCTGGTCTCAAGGAGGCTTGTCGCTACTGCAGCACATTGCATTCATAGGTTGGTTGTCTTTTTAAAGTACATGAAGACAGAAAAGATAATATAATATAGAAATAAAAATCTTTTCTTGTAGAGAATCTGATTTGTGAAATCAGTTGATTATTAATTAGCTGTTACTCATTATGTATTGGTCTCTCATTTTAATATAAATCCTTGATTTTTAAAAGATACTCACTTTTAGTTTATATTTTAGTCTTAAAAAATATTTTTTATTAAATTTCCAACATCCTGTATACTCTTATTGGAATCGTACTCAGAGGCTTATTTTTATTCCAAAATTAAAATTAAAATTTTATTAAAATACAGGACTTTACTTTATTCAATTGCAATTTTTATTTATTCAATCTCAATAAAGATAATTGAATGTTATTGTCTAAAACCAAGAGCTTATGAAAATAAACTTGATAACAAATGCACAGAGCTCGTCTCAAGGATATCACTGTCTACCTCGGGGAGTACGATACCCAAAATACCGGACACTATATGGAGCCATTGCCCGAGGAGATTCACAGGGTGGCTCGTAAACTCATCCACCCAAGTTTCCAATGGCGAATCAGTCAACCTGACAGGTGAGGTCGGCGACTCTGCCTCTTACATCTGAAAAAAAAGCGTTTCGTTAATTGGTTGGTTGTTCATTTCAGGTTTGACGTTGCCTTGCTCCGGCTCACCAGGCCTGTCATCTATAAAGAGAACATCTTGCCCATTTGTCTCCCGAGACACGATACGACCTTCAAAGGTCAAACGGGCGTCGTCGCTGGCTGGGGGAAAACAGACACCACCTATGGTATTTATTGTTTATTATTTTCTAAGGAAACTAACGTTTAAGTCCTGAATTATAGTCATTTTAAAGTAAAAAATATTAAATTCAAGAAGCCATTGATATTATATTTTATTTCATTTATTTGCTTCATCCATTATTCCAACATTCTTAACTAATTTATGGGAATAAAAAATTGGCGCCAGAATGGAGACTAAATAAGAATTAAAATTTTTACATCTAATTAACTAGTGAAGCGTGGAAGTTTATTTGTGTAATAATAAAGTTATTCAGCAGCCAGTAGTCTTTTTTTATTTAAAGAAAAGCAATTTTATTTATCTTTTGAACTATTTCGAAATCGACTGTGTCTTCTTCAGAACTGAAGAAAAACTAAATACAAAAAATTTTCTTGTTTCTGAGAGGGCAGAGATCTTTTTTGGCCATTTCTGGAATATATCAGCTCCACTTAACCTGACGTGTTCCTTTTTGAAGGACAAACATATTGCCTATTATCTAAATCATATTTTAAGGGCTTTTTGAGTTTTGCTTTATTGATTTTTCTGGTTTATATGAATAAATAACAAAAAATTGGCGCCAGAATGGAGAGTAAATAAGATATAATTTTTATTATATCTAATTAAGTTAAATAGTGCACCTCGGAAGTTAGATATTGGTGTAATAATAAAGTTATGACGCAATATTATTCTTTTATCTAAAAAATGTAATATTTAACAAATTTTATTTATAAATAATGATAATTTTACATTTTTTAGCTAAATAATCCTTCTATCCACGCTTTTATTTTCCATTTGAAATAGATATAATTTGCCTCATTATTTGTAATAGGCAAGACGGGAACAAATATCCTGCAAAAAGCAACAGTGCCAATACTAAGTGACGACGAGTGCCTGCGTTGGCACGAGCAGAAGAACATCCATCTGGACCTGCACCCGGAAATGTTCTGTGCGGGTCATAGTGATGGTCATATGGACGCCTGCCTGGTAAGGAAAAGATACGCTTCTTCGAAGAATTCACTGTGGGAACTGACGATGAGGGTACTGAGGATGCTTACAGGGTGACTCCGGGGGGCCACTCATTGTCTTGAGCGACGGCAGATGGACACTCGCAGGGATTACAAGTGCTGGTTTTGGATGCGCTGTCGATCATCAACCAGGGATCTACCATAAAGTAGCCGACACTGCCAGGTGGATCGCTGCACACGTTGCCGCCGACGTCTGAAATTCAACACTTAGCGACTAAAGGACGTATTAGGTCTCTTTCTTCATATTTTTCTTCTTCTCTTTCTTTATTATTTTCTACTTATTATAAATTTTCACAATAAGATAGATGTCTGTCTTTAAATCAAAAATTTAAAAAAGGACGGAAAGTCATGCTTAAGGTTAGCCTCTATATAAAATATTCCCAAAATGTGAATATCAGAAAATTGTCATTTTAACTTAAAGGAGAAAAATATATAATTAAATATATAAAATGTTTCGTTGTTTTTTTTTTAGGCATATGCTAGCTACTAATCTACTTAACAATGTTAGTGTATAAAATATATTTTTCTTTGCTTGATTCCCTTTATTCGAAATCGGCATATAAATTAAAGATACTCTAAGAAGAAGCTCAAGTGGGCCTGTTGCCAGATTGTCGATTGGTGAGGGATGAAGAAGGCAAAAAAGAAATGCCAGTCTTAGCTCTGGTGATCGCCATCCATTTGCTCACCAGTTGTAATTTCTTTGTCTTGTTATTTACTTCTATTTAATTATGCTTAGAAAAGATGCGGAAGAGCAAGTCGAGAGTAATATAGAGGGAACAAAAGAAATATTATTCTTAGCTTGGGTAACTTATATTAATAATATCCATTTTATGTTCTCACAGGGGCTCACCCCTGAGTGACTTTAGGGACAAATATACTATATGTCCAAGTAAGTATGTCACTCGAATACGCAACATATTAGAGAGAATATATAGAGTTTCAAAAGTTTCTTGCTAAATTGAAATGGAGGCTTTCAGAGAAATGAAGCACAATTTTTTCTGTTTGCTTATGCGCAAACAGAATGTCATTCTTGTTAGTGATAATATATTTCGATTTCTTTTCCATAATAATATCATTTTTTTTCCATTCCACAAGATTATATTTTAATAATTATTTTTATTTCTTTATTTATTTCTAGATTCGAGGACTTTATACTGGCATTAAATTTAATAAAACGGTTCCAGTCAAAAAAAAACCGAATATTATGTAAATATTTCCAGCCCTAAGTGAAGTGAAAGTGCTCTAATTTTAAGTCAATATAAATAAATAAATATTTTTCTTATAATAAATCAATAAACTATTGTTCCTAGATATTATTTTAATATAAATAATTAAATAGGTCCATCAGGCTAGATTGGAATTGTATTCATTTTTTTTTATTTCATTTGATTTGTTAATTTATTTATACATATTCATAAAATATGTATCTTGTGCCAGTTATTTCATTTTTAAATGTTTATCTTAAATGAAAATGTATGCTCTATAAATATGTTCAGGTGTCCCGAAAGTTAACTTTTTTCACAAAGATAAAAAGAATTTGGGAGTAAAAAAATATCAAATATTGAATATTTGTGAATGTTTTAGTAATTTTATCATATTTAAAACTGTATTTGTAATATAGCTTTTAGGACACCCTACATATATTAGATTTTACGTAAAAAAATTTGCAAAAAGGTTCTATATTGAAAAAAAATGCAATATAAAATGTTAAACTTAAATAATATTAATTGATAGTAGAATTTTTTTAATATCCTTATATTAAAAGAAAAAAATTATAAACTAGAGCAGTGGCGGATCTAAGATAAACAAGAGATTTATAATGAAAATAATATTTCACTCCTGTCTCTACAGATATTATTTTAATTTTTTTTTCTTAATAATGCTGCAGAGACCAAAGTGAAATATAAAAAATATAATAAAATAATTTGTCATTAGATCTTTATAAGTATTTTCCGTCCGATCTTTATAAATATTTTCCGCCAATTTTAGGCTTAATAAATTTATTATATTTTAAAATCTAAAAATCAAAAGGCAAATTTATATAGTAAATTAATTTTTTATAGCTGATGCCTGAAAGTAATGAAATAAATGAATAAATATTTTTAGTTTATATTATCATGTCATATTATCTAAATCAGAAATTTTTTAAACCAAAATGCAGACTTAAGCCTGAAAAACTGAGGCCCTTTCCCTATAATCACTTTAAGGGCAATATTCACCCTTGCTCGCTTGACATGACGTCACACCTATGTCTTGTGAAATGCAAGTACAATTCCAATTCTTCTACATAAATTTAGGGTAATTGCCATCCGCCTTAAATGTGCATGTGACTGAAATTAGAAATAATAGAGAAAAGAGAGAATAAAATGTGCACACTAAATGGCAAACAGCCTGAGTGTATGTGTATAGGCCACCCGAGTAAGAGAGATATTTGAAGGAGGGAAATATGGTGGTGATTGGAAGTGTTAGCGCTAAAATTCAAAAAATATTTAACTGGATTTCTGAATCTTTTCTTCTAATCATACATTTGCTTCCTTTCGTTTTTAACTCAAGTCTGTTTCTTTTAGTAGCAACTCTCATTTACTCATTTTGAGAATGTTTTATTTAGAGGATAATCATGAATTAATCGTCCATGTCTCCTAACCATAGGATTAGTACAGTTTAAATTTCATAGTAATTCCCAAACCAAATTAAAATTAGTGTATTGGCAGATTTTTTAAAATACCATAATTAATTTCTGCCAAATTTAGCACATTCTTAAATTTTTTAATGTAAAAAATCATAAGATTATAAGTGTTTGAGGAAGAATACTTTTAGCATTGGCTTGTTGCTTACTCTTGCTTGAATACATGATTGAGAGCAAATCTTTTTTAACGACCCTTCCATAGATCGTTGTGGCAAAAATTCTCCTTAAAAAGTTGTCTAAAAGCCCAATGTTTTAGCAAATCTATTTTCTAATTCAATTTTATATTTATAATATATAAATATATATATATAAATTAATTGGTATCCCATTATTTACAATTGGATTAAATAGGAAATAGCCTTTGTTTTATGGGACAATCTGGGATTTTTTAATCCTCAAATCTTTTTTCTATTTAATCCTAATAATAATAAAGTTTAGGAAGCACTGAAGAACTTTTTTCCTTTAAAAAGTTTATATTTAAGTCCTAACCTTAGCAATATTTTTTTTTATTTATTTAAAATACTAAACATATTTATTTATTTATAAGCCCCATTACTTTTTTTTATAATTAATTATAATATAATATAATTCTTGATAATATTATATTCTATTCAATTACTATATTCTATTTAATTACGGGTATTTCCTTTTTTGTAATTAATAAGAAATTTAAAAAATTATAAACAAGAAAACAAAAATAATTTAATAGAGATATGAATTAAAAAAAAAATAATTTTAACTTATATTGAAAAAAAAGCTATATTAATAGCTTATTTTTTTCGGGGCTTTGAATCCACCGAATTCCTTGTGGCTAGTGATATGTTTATATAGATATTTTTGTGAATAAAAAGGTGCTTAATTTAACTAAATTATTTTTAAATTCTTAATATGAATGGCTTTTGATAATTTAATGACTTTGAAATGAAAATTTTTTCCCATATTCTCCTTTTAACTCCTCCTTTTCACTATTTCTTTAAACTTTCCAAAAATATTTTTCAAAAATAAAAACTCTTGGGTTTTATCAGGAAAATAGGAACAAAGGTGAAGTTCGTAATGCAATTCCTCCAATATGGCCAATCCTCTTACAAAATTTACTTTTACTTTCTTTTCTTCTAATCATACATTTGCATCCTTTCGTTTTTAACTCAAGTCTGTTTCTTTTAGTAGCAACTTCATTTACTCATTTTGAGAATGTTTTATTTAGAGGATAATCTTGAATTAATCGTCCATGTCTCCTAACCATAGGATTAGTACAGTTTAAATTTCATAGTAATTCCCAAGCCAAATTAAAATTAGTGTATATATATATATATGTATATATACTCTTACAAAATTTACTTTTACATTCTTTTCCACTATAATAAAGAAAAATCAATTGACCAATTTACTAGAAATTTTGTATGTATATAAGACATATTCCAAATATATACTTCTGATTTAGAGGCTATCTTTTATCACAGTCATTGACTTATCAAAACCCCCTTCTTTTAAAGAATAATATATTTTTTAATAAAATAATTCTAAAGTATTTTTTTAATTTAACATATATAAAAATTAAAAGAATACTTTTAAATTTAGCAACTACTGTCCATTGCTCTTCCTGGGTCCGCCACTGCAGTAGAGGGTTTCTTTTGAGGTTGAGGGCTTCCCCGGTGTCATTATTTTTGACTTAAAAATTCTCACCTGCTCCTCTTCCTTTATATTTAGAGCTCCCGGAGGAATTCGTTCCTTTGATCTCCGTTTTAGTTGTGATCTAGAAATATTTTTATTTCATTTGTCTTGTATAAATCATAATAAATTGTTATTTATTCTTGGTTTATAATATTTATTTTATTTCCCTTTTTTTTTTTTTTTTTAATTAAATATTAGGAGAAAACACTCCTAAAAATTTTGTTCATAATTTTTAACTTTTAATTAAACATTTAATTTTGCAAAAACTCTTTATTTTACTATAGAATAAAGGGTTTTCTCATTTAGTTAGACAACCATATATGAAAAAACAGTCCATAGTTAGCCAACTATCAATTTGACAATATTGTGACACCGTTAAGCAACAGGGAAATATTTCTGCAAGTTTCACTGCTAGAGTAGCTAATTATAAACCGGCCCTTAATTCATATAATTATAATTACTAATTATATTTGTTTTACTTTAAGAAGTTCAAAAAAACTTCCCCATTGAAACTCTTGTTATCTAGGAAGCGTTATTGAGATGACTTATTGGTGGTGTTACTCCTTTGCCGCCGCAGTTTGAGTGAGTTAAGCTTAAGCTATTATATATCGTAAACTGACACTGGTGGATCCTTTAGTTTTTCTTTTTTTTTTTTTTTAAATATCTAATATTTTTTACATTTTTTTGCTAGTTTCTTTAATTTAGGGTGAAAGAAAAGAGACTATTACTGGCTAAATGGATTTAAAACTGAAAAATTTCGATGTTCAACCGTAAAAATTTATCCAAACTTTTCCGGAGAAATAAATTCTTCCAATTGCAGGCGCATAGCATTAAAGATTTCCAAAATTCAATTTATCTACTGATTAAAAAAGACTGGTGCAAATCCAAAACTGCTGTTAGAATAGGTTAATGGAGATAAAAAAACAATTTTTAATTAATTATATATATTTTAAATCTTAATAATTAAAGTTATGCGATTTTTTTATTTAACAGGTTTTTAGAAAAATCTTTACAATTAAAAAAAATTGCATAAAATTAAGTGCAATTAAATTATTTATTATTTATAAATTTGCAAGTTTATTAATACTAATAAAATATATTTAAAAAAAATATAAAAATATACAATGCATAAATATTTAAATTTTTTATTTCTTTATAAAAATAGTTCCTTTTTTTAATAAATAAATAAATATTTTTTCCCCAATTTTTATTAATTTTTTAATTAGGCTTAATTAAAAAATTAATCTATCTCATTTAAATTTAGTTCTTGTGTTTCCAAAACGGTTGTCTCTTGGTCTTCGGAGTCGCCGGTGTATTCTAAAAAAATAAAGTAATTAGGTTTATAATTATTTTATTATTATAACAGAAGAATACGAAGAATATGGAATGTCTCCACCTCGTGGCCAAGAGGTTAGAGGTATTAACAGGGTTAATATTGATAACCTCAAAAGCCAAAGGATGTTGGTTCGGATCCCAGGTAGTTGGATAAAAATTTATTTAAATCAATTGGATACCAATTTGTTTAAATAAATATGCCTGGATAGCATGGTATCGTAAATAAAATATTTACAGGAAGAGGAGAAAAAAAAAAACAGTTTTCAGGCCAATCTCATTTATTGGAAAAGTAGCGACGTTTTTGTCCTCGACTATCATCAGGCTCTAATTCAAACATGTAAATTAAAAATGATTTCTCATGTGGCATGCTCCACTGAGAAGACTCGGTAATGTTTAAACTAGTTCGTTTTCTTTTTTTCTTTTCTTATATTACCTGGTTGGCCATAGTCTGCTTATTGATTCCAATAAAATATTTAATTATATTGTTTAAAATTTAAGGCTGCTAAGGTGCCAAAAAGACGTAATAAAAAAATATAGAAATTATAGAAAAGTGGAAAAGAACAAAAACACTAATTCACTCTCAAACTCTCTTTTAAAAAAAAGCAGGTGGAACTGCGTGAAAGGCACGGCGATTAATTATTTGGATTTAGAATACGCTTCGTGGCTGTTGGGTAAATTATTACAGATATCAATAGATCATAGACGAAACAAATGAACCCTGATAGCATGGTGTAGCAGTAGTTATTCGTCGCCTTGCAAGGAAAGAACATTAATAGAATCTTAACTCAAACAGATAAAAAAATTTGCACACTCGGGCCTCGAATCCAGGTGTCTCAATTTGCGCCCCACTACACCACTGTGGACTATGGAGATAGATATTTTCACCATCAGGTGATAATAGCTGAATGGTCCAGGGTGGTGCAGTGGGTAGTTCGCTAGGGCGTAAGCTCAGAGAAGGGTTGGTTCTCCGGCAATAACAAATTTTGTTCAAGTATATGAGTTAATAAATAATTATGTTTTTAAACAATATTTCATACATACAAGACCGTAGTCGGAATATTTTTTCGGGCGGGGGTTCTAAAGAATAAATTGATATCAATATGGATAAAAATTATTAAATATAGTTCCATTAATTTTGAATATGTTTTATATGATATAATTTTAAAACAAAGTTGTTATCGAATAATAAAAAAAGAAAAAGAAATATCCTAATAATAAACATTTGTATAATAACTATAGTTTAAAAAATATTGTAAATTTTAAAGAAAATAAAATAATTATATATTTTTTCATAATTGCTAATATCATTTAAAATTTTATTTAACTCTTTTCCCCTATATTATTATAATTTTATTTATATATATATATATGTATTTTCTTTTTTGGATTTGGGGGGATTTGAATTGCCATATCCTCTCCCTAGTTACTACCCCGCACCTGTATACGATATATATAATTCATTTATTAACAGTAATGCTTGGTTAACATTTCAATAGATTCCACAGGCCCATTGAACGTACATGACGAATCGTCCCAACATTATCCGAAACAAACTAAATATTATTATTATTA